>RCWM02000103.1:1492500-1747500 GCA_003667255.2 Euschistus heros | reverse complement strand
CACCCTGGCTCGTATAGGACTTCAATGGAAGTCTTGGGCCAAAAAAAAAAAGATAAATAAATATTAAAAACAAAAGAAGAAATATTTAAAAAAAATTAAACATAATTGAAAATGTTTAAATAGTAAAGAACAAGACTTTATAAACATATAAGAGCATACAATAATAAGACCTAAAATTTCATATCTTAATAATAACATCGTTAAAAACCGATCCAGACTTCTGTTTAAATGGCCAGATAAATATTTCCAATAGCCCCTATTTAAATTTGTTTGCAATAGGAACGGAAAAATCCAATTTGTTGAAGGGGAAATCCCAAAGTAAAACCCTCAAACAAATAATTAAGCTGGCCCTCCCTCCCCCCCTTCCACTAAGGAGATATTTGAGATATCTGTTAGATATCCTTAGGGGAATACCAATGTTTGACTTCTTGTCTTAAATTTTGCAAACTTTATTATATATAATCCATGTAACATAGTGCTGATGTATTGAAAATTTTGTATGTTTTAGAACTGATGATAAATGTTTAGCATTCGAAACTAGTTTTCTAATAAAATAATTCCAATAGAAGGGGCAATATAGAAGGGGCAAGCCTAATAAATGGATAAGTTTAAAATAAAATTAAACATTATTTGAAAATGTTTAATTATGAATGCGAAAGTTGAAATATAAATGGAAAAGTCTAAATAAAAATGTAAAAAGATTAAATATAACTTGAAAAAATTAAATAAAGGTGGAAAAGGATTAAACATAACTAGAAAATGATTATAATATTCTGGAAAAGTTTAAGTAAACTTGGAAAAGATATATATAGATATAACATTTTCTTCATAACTTTTATTCAATTTTTCTGATACCGGAAGAATCAAGTTCAGATAAAACAAGTTGAAATTCTGGCACATAAAAAAATATTTATTTCGTTCTTTATTTTAAAATCGTTCTTTGTTTTAGTTGCATTAAATTAAGCATTCAAACGAATAAATGAATGATATTTTGTTTCAATGTTCAATAATTCTTAGGTTTTTGAAAAATTTATGATTGCAAATAACTTTAGGAAATTAATTTCTATCTGAAACACTACGCCAAAGAAATACATGACGGTTAAAGGTTAGTTGATACGTTTTCTAGGATTTTGTTGGGAGGGTTCATGCGTTTTTCTCAACTAGCTGATATATTAAAGGAAAAATAAATTTATTATGTAAACATCAGCAATGAAGATTAAGTGCCATTTCGAGTAATGGAAATGAATTGATGTTTTATCCCTATAGCTGAAACTAAACGTTCTTGGAATCTAATTAAGCACTTTATATTATTTGGATACGAAAAATTGGGATAGTAGGGAACAATTTCTCTTCTCTTAATGCAGAGAGACTATGAGTACCACAGGTGCTATAGGTTTGTCCTGAATGAAATGATGTATGGTAACACAATTGATAAGAGGATGTTTGCAGGAATGAGTTCGTTTTGAGACGCCTGAATTATGATATGTGATAAGAGAAAATGTTTGATGTAGCCTACCAAGTCTTGTGCGAACTGGGACGGGTCAGAATCACTGCGCAGTACCCGATGCTGAGGGGGGGGCGAGGGGGGGTTTGGAGGTCCCTCAGACTTGCTCCGCCTGCTCGAGCGATCCCTCTCCCGTTCAGCACACTGAAAAGGATCACTCTAATAGCAGCCCCAACAAGTTCACCTACTACAGAAACATGCAAAAGTGTTCCTGGCCTAACCTATCCTAACCTTTCTTTTTTTTAAATATATAGTTATTGTACTACGCTTATTTGAATCTGAATAATACTAGACTCATAAATAATATAAGCATTGATATAGTTATGTAGATCTTAATTTTTTTTACTGAGAAGCAGATCATGCATAGAGACAGTGAATATATATATATATATATATATACTTATATCACACATATATCATATCATACATCGTGATCTTACAAAACACATATGACTGTGTGTTTGAAAATACTATAACAGGTCAACATATGAAGTATGTGCACACCAAGTTTGTACGTTTGATATAACATACATTAAGTTATTAAATTATTTTACAACGATGCTCTGTTTCGGATATCCAAACGACAACATACAGTGAGAATTCACAAGACTTATTTAAACGGATATTAGTCTGGAATATTTTTCAATAACTGTCTTTTTTTAATAAGTTTGATATAGTACGTTCATGGTACATTGATATAAAATCAATAATAACGAAATATAAAAATATATCAGTTCCTTTATATTCCACAATTTGAGTTTTAAACAATCCATAAAAGTCACACAAATGATTTTTTACCCAAAACTACAAGAATTTCATTTACTTATTTTACATAACCGAAATCTATCCATGACCTAAAAAAGAAAACTTTCAATCGTTTATGGATGGGTCCCAGATTACCTGGTATTTCTATTCCGATTTCATTCCGTTTTAGTAACGAGGAAAAAAGTAAATTTTAAATATATTCCCTATTAGTCATATATGGATAATATTGCAAACATAAGAGTAATCAGAGGTAATAATGAGAGTAATGAAAATAATATGAGAGGAACTTAATGTTTGTAGTACACTGTTCAACAAAAACCAGCATACCTAAATTATTTAAAATTTTTCAGGATGAATATATATGTATATATTATCAGTTATAAAGTATTAATGATAATGCAAAACCGTGGATGTACAATGATGTCTGCAATTTCTTCTATAAAATGTTATTATTACTCCCAACGTCGTCACTAGTTTATCATTTATTTTTAGTCTCCTTATTTGCAGTCACGTATTGGTCTTCCTTATAAATCTTGGTCATAACAATGTAAAAACCACATTAGAAACTAGAATTTTAGCCACACGTTGCTGCTGTTTTTCATAAGATTCCCGAAAGTCTAATTCATTCTAGCACCTTTGGTACTACGTACGCTGAAAACGTGTGTTAGGAGTAAATTATGATACATTTATTGCATTTAATCACTTTTATACATCAAACCTTCAAGAATGGTGTAGAAACTACCAAAAAAGGGTCGTATTGTTAAAATAAATTCCAACAAATGAAAAGACCCATTATCTTATGACTCCATTTAGATAAAGATTCCACTAAAGGAAAATACGTCTAAAATCAAGGATGAAGGCGTTGTGGTGTTCTAATATAGACCTTTTTTGGAGTTGACACTCAATAAAAGTTCTTCAAATTGGTTGATACGAATTGTTAAAATGAGCTTTACAAAAACTATCCTACACCATCTGCTCCAAATTCACGCCCTGTGGATCCTAGATGAATTGGATGGGAAAAAAACAAAACATGAAACAGGACCACTAGTTAGTTAATATTTCTAAAGATAACAAATATGTATTCTTTATTCAATCATCAGAATATACTAGGTTAAGTTGGTACTATAACATTAACTATGAAATATGAACTAGTTTTCTGGAATAATACAATCCATTAACGAGACTTAACTCTTTCAAAAGTAGTCACCAGGTGTCTCTATCTTGCGCGGGAACCATCCAATTTCAAAACCAATATTCATAGCGTCGTTGATAAAACAGTCTCACCAAACAGTTGTCGGCCTTTCTGCTTTAGGTCTTCAATGTATGGGTTCTGTAAGTAGCCTCCTTTAGATCATGTCCTCACTTAAATTAAGGTAAAATAGGAAAGAATATTTATGACATATTCTAGAATGAGGCACTAGATTGGGAGTCTTTTAATAAAATCGAAATTCATCGGAAATTTCAGTAGAAAATTTTCAAGATTTAGATGAATGGCTACTTATTAGCATACAAACGGGAGCGAAGATGTCTTTAAAAATGTATTACCTACTTTCACATCTGGATTATTTCCCTGAAAATTTAGCAAACAGAGCGATAGCGACGCAGTGAGAGCTTTTATCCAAAAGTTATCGCGAAGCAAAGGAAAATGAAAGGATAGCATGCCAACTAACAATGTGGTGCTAAGAGAAGAACCGAAGTCAAAAAAAGTTCTAAATGATTCCTTATCTATCTTCAATTAATAATTGCTCCTTTTCGAATTGGTAAAATTAGAAAAAACAAAAAAACAAATCAAACTTTAAAGGTGCTTTGGCCGGTATTTCATGTTGAACAGTGTATATAAATCTAACTCTTTATCTTTGTTCTTAATGGTTTCGAAACATAAAATAAAATTTAAAAATTTAACATAATAATGAAATAGGACCATTTTCAAACGAAAAAAATAGTAGATTTTATTTATAATAAAACTAAAATGAAAAGGAATCTGGTTTTAAAGGCTCTTTATGAAACAGCTATAACTTCTATAATAGTAAATTTATATTTCCAAATTGGAAAGCTAGCCGCAGTGGAATGAGTAGGAACAGTAAGAATTTATTTTACTGAAAATAAGAATAAAAAAGAAGAAGAAAACATCTGAGTAAAACGGCCGTTTAAAACGGATGAAAGATAAAGGATATACATACTATAAAAAGTGCTCTAATTCTGAACAAGGAGCAGTTACGAAACATAAGAACAATTACATGTTATAGAAAAGAAGAGCAGGAAAAGCACTTAAAATGGGGAATTGGGCACATCAGCCGAATGCCTCTCTTGAAAGTCATAGCAAACTGTAGCATTCTTTCAACAACAGCTTATACACATGTTTATATTTTAAAGCGATATTTGGAAATGGTTGTACAAAAAAGGTTTATTATAAGGGACATAACTCGTACCTGACAAATATCTGCCAAACTTACATACAAATTTCATCACAATACTAACTTAAGAATCTACCATAGGAAACATGGAAACAGTGAAAACCCATTGCAATATGAAACATGACCATTATACGCAGCATTTTATTGCGTAATAAAAAAGGAATGGTAATTCAATGCTCTGTTTGTAACTAAAAAACATACAACGATGCAGATTATGGACGGTTAGGATCTTCATGCAGATACATTAGACAATTTATGTACATAGATGTGTATTGATCGGATTCAAAACAATCATTCATAGGATTCCTATGCAGTTTGGGATTAAAACCGACAAACAAGATTTCCATGCAACTTCCAATCTGAATCTTTTCTTTCAAACAAAACATTTAGGCTACTTGGATTATAGCAGTAATTGTTACTTGTGCATAGTTCTGAATAACAACAATATATTAGATTGAAACTAACTAAAGCATGCTTCAATTATTACATATTGAATTAGGAAAAAATATTATTTGCCAATTTTCTACTACAGACATCTATGTGATCAAGTAAGTAAGTATATTTAAGTTCTTACCTGCGATTTTTTAAACAGATTTATGGTTAAATTTTGGATAAAAATAAAGTTTAGAATGGTAATAAATGTTTTATTGAGAATGTTCGTCAAGTGGATGAGAATCGGAACTTTTGAGTCCAGGTTCCAGTACGGCAGAGTATAGAAATGTATGTTCTGTTTAAATGTTTTCCAACAATAATACTTATGATAGAACAGTATATTCCACTTAGTTAATGAAAGAACAATAGAATAACTCTTCGTTGAAGAACTAGATAAAGTACAACTAATATTTGATCAACTTCTAACTAGCTCATAAATAAAATTAACTTAAGCACTAGTGAATTTAAAATTGTTGAGAATGTTCAGAGTATGTAGTGATTGCGTAGACAGTTCAATATATATCAAATCATTGAGTGGCAGGAAAATGTTTATGATTGGTTTATTGCATTTCATATTATTTATAAATAAATGAAAGGTTCTGAAATAATACGGCTTATTTCAACGGTGTACTTTTTAATAAAACTGTTGATTTTGGATTCGAATTGTTCACTAAAGAAAAAAAAAAAGGATGTGGTAGCTGATGTAATGATAATTACAATAGTAATTCATTTTTTAATTGTTCTTTTATGAATAATAACCACTTCTACTGACAGGAAAGAGATAGAATATTCTCTTATTAAATATGTGTGTGTGTGTGTGTGTGTGTGTGTGTGTGTGTGTGTGTGTGTGTGTGTGTGTGTGTGTGTGTGTGTGTGTGTGTGTGTGCGTGTGTGTGTGTTGAATCTTATAAAAAATACAATATACGTTTCAACGTTATAAATTGTGTATTTCTGTTTTATACAGTTTATTCATAAATTATATATTGTATATGACATTCCAAAATAAAAGACATTGAAACGCAAGAACGGAAGATTCTCAGGAAGATTTTTGGCCCTGTTAATCAAGACGGATTTTAGATCAAAAGACCAGCTTCAGAAATTCACAAACCCACGTATACAATTACTGATGCCTTCAGAAGAAGGAGAGTTAATTTCTTTGGACACTTGTATCGCATGAGTCCCAATCGACTCACAAAAAATATTGTTACCAATGCTTACTCCAGGAAAAATAAGACAAAGTGGATTAATGAAACACTAGATGACCTGAAACAGATGAATATTAGCGAAAGTGACGCAAACGACAGGGTAAAATTCAAAACTGCTGTAACAAAACAAACACTTAAACACCACCCACAGAGATCTAACAATTGGAAGAGCATGGACTGAAGAGCGCAAACAAAAACTAAAAAAAAAAGATTTTGAGAAAATAGAAGAAAGAAAAATGGGAACAAAACATCATGAACGCAATCAGATTTGTTCTCAGGCTCCCTTTCTGTATCCTTTTACAGCTAAAGTCCAAAGGTAGTCCTCCACATCTTCGAGCCTAGGAAGTAAAGGCCTACCTCTTCTTCTCTTTCCACCCGGGTTTCCCCCCAACATCATTTTAAAGAGCCTACCAGATTTCATCCTTATTCAGCCCCCTTAATACTGATTATAATATCCTGGCCTACAAATAGTTTTTAAAGCTCTTGCTTAGATTTCATCCGCTTAATATTGTATATTCACAAAGATTAAGCGATTTCTGAAAAGAGTTTGGAATTGTCTCTCCCCTACATATGAGAAATAAGAGTGTCTAAGAAGAAGAAAGCCTTGCAGAAAGTAAGGTGGAAGAAAGCATTGAAAATGTTGGAACTACACAAATATTTCCTTGTCAATAGTGAGCATAAGAAAAATTTAAAACAATGAGAAAAAACGGCTGGCTCCGTCGTTAAATAGAACAGATAACATGCGATAGCAACTATAAATACAACTATAAATCAAAGGATTTGATTTTTTAAATTAAAAGGAAAGTTCAATCATACATTATAGGTAAATGCTCATGGATATACAGCTGAGGAAAAAAAAAGCTTCTTAGGAGCTATTGGAGGTACCAAGGATTTGACTAAATCCTAAAATTCGATTTCAAATTATCTTGGATTATTTTGTGGAAGAGGAAAACATGGAAAAGTGAGTTAAAACATTTAGTCTCCATAAATATCACAGATATTAATATATTCATAATAGCAGGTCTGTTTACAAACATTCTTGATTGGAAAGCCATAAATGAAAAGATGATGACAAAGGGACTAAAATTAGATTACATCTATCATCTACGGCCCAAAGGATAATGTCAGCGTTAGAGGAAAAGAAATTTCGTTTGAAGAATTACAGAAGAGACATGATGGCAGCAAAGGAATCCGTCTTAATGGTAGAAAAGGCAACGACACTAATTGGTGGCATGAAGTAAATGGATAACACGGAAAAAACCTTAGGAATGATAGTGGGGAAAGGGTATTTAATAAGTTTTCGGCAACATAGAGTTCTGGCCGCAAAGGGAGTTGAAAAGCGATCGTCTGTGCTATTAAAACCACCCTACTGCGCACTATACTCGAACTCATTATCTTCAAGTTATTTGGTTGCTAGGATAAAACACTTGAAAAAGCTCATTATCGCAAAACTACACCCCGCCCCATGCAGAATTTGTATCGAGTAACAACCTACAAATATTATGTATAGCCTTTCAATACAAAAATATCTATTTGGAAACATTTGTCTCTACAGATAAAACCAAGAACTATTTAGTTCAAATCTAATTCAAATCCGTTACATAAATCCTTAAAATCTGGGTATTCAATCATACGTGATGATCCAGAACATCTTCCAGATTTGTTTACCAATGTCGTGAAGGGTGAATGTCGAAAATATCAAATATTCCCGCTATTTTAAGGATCCGATTATTGTAATAATAGAAAAGAACGATCGAGAAAGCCCCTCGTTTTTCCATGACATGAAAGTAGGTAAATTTTTAGGGCTTAACTCTAATCAGGTACATAGAATGAGAAGAAAATAATCAAAATAAAATAGAAATAAGACGTATAATTATGAAAAGGGAGAAATATTCAAAGTCCCTTATGGAGAGCATTGCTTTAGTCACATTTTTGTGAAAAATGTCTTAGATATAATATATGAAGGATACATGTAGAGGTCATGAGATGTGCATGAACTGTGGAGATAACCAACGCACCTCTCAAAATATTGCCCATTTAACAGAATGTATTCATTGCAAACTAAACTACAAGCCAAATGATAAAAGCTGTCCTGAAACATTAGACCAGAAAGAAAGACCAGAAAAAATTAGTGGATCAAAAATAAAGGAATTGATGGCTGTTAGACCTATTAGTTATGAAGAGGCCGCTGACACATTCTCTATCCAGACACAGAATTAGAAAAAAACGAAAGGCGGAAAAACAAATTGAATCGACTGATTTATCAGATAATGATGTTGGTCCTAGTAAGTCAAAAACACTCAAATTTATGAAAACCCTCATAAATCTACCACCGACTCAAAACACTTAAACATGTTAAACGCCTTAATACAAAAAATTAAAAACTTAGAAAAGGAAGAACAAACTATTAATATCATAGGACAAATATTTTATAATTTCGTTCAAGATAATAACGAGATAATTAATACTATTGCATGAGGTAACGAAGCAGGGAATGAGGATATGTAAACAGAATAGAATGAGTGCCTAATCGCCGATCAACATCGAATCACTTAATAAATATTGCTTATTTAACTTTTTATACGTACTACTTGTATTAATAGAAAAAAGGAAAACCAATTGGATTTAAAATCAATAGTAACCTTAGTTTGCAATCGCCCAACCTTTACTCATGACTAATTACACAATATTATCAAATAAATTAGATTTTCGAATTTTTCAGTTTAAGTGCCGGAGTATAAATAACAAATTTCAAGAACTAATAATTATATAAATAAATATCATGCAGCTTCACTTCAGGAAACCTGGTTCACAATAAACTCAAATTTGAAAAGAAAAATTAAAACCCTAATATCAGCCCGATTGAACCTTTGGGTATAAAAATATTAAATACAAACCCACAATTAATATTGGTTTTTGCATATATCCATCCGCGAAGCAAACCGACAGCGTCAAATTTACAATCCTTATTATCTCTTGATAGTAGATTCCCTACGAATTCTATCGCTATTGGAACGGATTTCAATGCTCACTCATCTTTTTTCGGTACAGCGGAAACCGATTCACAAAGAGGGCACCTTAGTGTTAAAATATTATCTCAATCATCATTTAAACTTTTAAATGAGCATAATGTAGTAACTAGGATAAGCTCCCCACAAGTCAGACCTTCCATTTTAGATCCTCCCTTTTGTCACACCTGATTTGTTCAACATATTATTATGGACACTTTTCTCTGGAACCTTAGATAGCGACCACTTTCAAATTATTCTACAGTGTAACAACTTATCTGTCAAGAAGAAATTTCATAATAAAAGACACTTTAAAGGACTGAATAAAAAGTTATATATTGAGTCACCAAATGATCATTCTGAATTCCGAATACCAGATTTACAAAGCATTACAAAGTTAATTAATCTAGCTGGAAAAACTTCTATTCCTCACTCAAACTCTAATCCACAACCCCAATTCATTTCAAAGTGTTGGTGCTTGAAGCAGCGCTTAAGGGTACGGAAGGTTCTGCTCCGGCAATAGATGCAATTAATTACACTATAATAAGACTCCTCCCCAGCCCAATACTTCCTTCTGTTCTCAAAGTTCCTTCAGAATGGCGAATTATCCAGATCGTACCTATTCCGAAACCAGCCAAATTCCTATCCCTAATCTCTTCCTACAGATCTACTGCCTTAATATCCTGTATAACAAAAACTTTTAATATAAGATACTCTTGGCCCATAATGTTTTTGTTTTAGAAAAATGATGTACAACAGCTGATGGAATTTGGTATCTCACAAATATAATTTATAAAACATTTCAAGAAAAGATGATTGTGCTAACTTTGACCCTAGATATAGAAAAAGCATGATATTGTAAAGATTCCAATTCTAACCAAACGATTAAAGACTGTAGGTGTCCCAAGTCTATCTAAACTGGATATCAGATTAACTATCCGTTCGTACATAAACGATACACACCAATTAGGGGCCCGTTACTTTTAATTCGTACAATGGTTTAATACTGGGAGATGTCTTTAGCCCAATCTTATTCAATATCTCCACGGCTCATATTCTTAAGAATCCATCCCCAGATTGTCATTTGATTCAATTTTCCGACGATTCCATTGTATTTACAGTAGTAAACAATCCAGAGGAAGGGAAGCGAGTCATTAGCCCAGCTCTTGAGTATTTAAAAGGTCAATTTCCCAAAATACAATTCGAAATAAACCCCTACAAATGTACCTTAGTTCCACAAAAAAAAAAAAAAAAAAAAAAGAAAATTTGCATTAAATAAATCAGACATTTCCAGTAATACGTATACACTCAAAGCACAAGATAAAGTTTCTAGGTGTCCTTTTGGACAGCAAATTAAATTTCAAAGCACACACGGTGAACAGTGCTCTTCAGAATGTGAATATTCTAGAATCATCAGCAGGAGTCTCGTGGCAATCCCACCCTGTTTACATGTAATTGTTGTATATGCATAGGTGCATTTAAAACCACTCCCGTTAATGCGCTGATTGTTTGAGCAGATGAAATGCCATTACCATTAAGAAGAATATGCCTTTCAAAGAAAAGGAAAGCAAGTGCCGATGAAAGAAACCTTATTTGCGAAGCAATTTTTGCAAAAAACATTTTCACTCCAAAAATTTATAACTTGGACCATGAGATAGCTTAGAGGAGGGCACATTACACCCTAGATATAATCCACTAGAGTCTACAACATCCATTGTACTCTCCAGCAGATCTGCATTAGATGTACAAAACCACCAAAAAAAATTACTTTCCAGATGCCATCATCTTCGTTGTGCACCAAACTAGAGACCATGCATACAAATAACATATAATCTAACGTAGAAATCATCTTTATTCAAACAATAGCCCAATCGAAAAATTTACTTTCTCTTTCAGTAGGCACCAAGTCATGTGAGCCTCTCTGGAAATGAAAAGGCAGACAGAGTAGAGCGGTACAGAGAGGTAGAAAGAAATAATGCTAAATTTCCAATTCCAGTCCTACTCAGAGATATAAATAAGCTGGCAATAAAAGAATTTTAGGAGATGTATGACTAAGAGTCACAATCAAAGGGGAGAGATTATTATCAATATCAGTCCAAAGTGAGCCTAACCCCATGGTTTCGAACCATCTGTATCAATATTGATAGAAATCATATTGTGGAAATAACGAGGCTTAGGACAAATCATGGCTGTGCAAGAAAATAACTTAACTTTATGAAAATAGTAAGTAGCCAACGGAAAATGTGAGACTTGTGACTGCCCGGAGGTACCTAGGTATATAACTTTCGGATGCACAAAACACAACAAAATCTGAATTAGCTTATAATTGAGGGGGGAAAATAATAATAATAATAAATAATTAAATTTAAGTTGAAATTTAACTAAACTTGGTTTTCTAAGCTGGAAAAAAAAAAAAATAATAAGAAGTACCAAAGCACCAAATGATTGATTAAATTTTGAAATTTTTTAAAATATAATTTCACCGATGGAAGCATCACTCACAATGATATATATATATATATATATATTTTTTTAATTTATAACTGTTTTAATAAAGAGGATTTTTCATTTCACAGTGGTGTTTCGCGGAAAACAATTTTGAAAAATTATTGCAAAAGTATATTGGCGTTAAAATCCCAGGGTCATTGCCACGGTTCTTTACTGATTGACTCAAATAAAAATTAGTGAATTTTTTTAAAATTTGAAAATAGATCTTGTACTCGCACTCAGAGAAAACGTGCCTAGAAATGAACAACAATTTTAGAGATAAGAGCGGCTTTAGTACCCAGGGAAGAATTATTATCGATATAAAAAGAAAGAAAATTATGCCTAAAGAATCGGATGACATGGTACTATGGAAAATTCGTTATTTTTTTTTTTTTTTTTCCTTATCTTGTATATTTAAAGTATCCTCTAGAAGGGCTATGATCCAACCGTGAAGGAATGCCCCAATGCAGCGTATCAAGATAAGCTACATTACAACAGTTGCCCAGAGACTGTTTCTGGAGACACAGTATTTAAATGTAAAGTATCTAGTCCTTCAAATATAATAATGTAAAAAAAAAAAAAAACTTCTAAATAGTGGCCCAACCGATCTTATTCGTTATTTTGATTTTCTTTTTCATTAATAAAATAATAGTAACACTCAATTCACACTTTTTCTCTGTTACGCGAATTCTATTAATCTCACTTTAAAACAAAATCTCAAAAATCTAATTTAAATCAACATCAATACAGATCATTGACTACTCAAAAAAAAAAAAATCCTCCGTTCGTTGTTTCTGTACAATGAATACAAGCTGGAATTTTATGGGAATATTAATATATGAAGAGCAATTCAACTACCTTTTTATTGTCAATATGATGAATCCCCCCAGAATATAACCGAAAAAACCCTAAAATCCCCCAAAAAATGTAGCACTATTTCTATCGTCTATTAAGGTTTTCTGAAGATACGGTTTCTTTTGACGCATCATTAATGAACTATGGCTGGCCCTTGGAGTTATAAATACATGGAGAGGCCCTTCCCGTATTTTCTTCAGTGAGAGGTGAGAAAAAACAACAACCGGCCACGCCCACTTTACCTAACTGGCGACTTGCATTCCGTTTGGGCTAGGGTATTTCCCCATTATTAAATGGAAACATAACGCATTTAATATAATAAAATCCCAGAATAAAGCTTAACAAACCAAAATTTGAACTGAAAAGCTATTATGCTGACTATATAGTGCGATTCAAAATGGCTGCCTTTTGGCAGTTATAGTCTCAGCGATTAGAAGGTAAGCCCCCTCCATTTGTTTATAACTCTATGAGCTGGCCAAACAGATGTAAAAACAACTACTTCACGTGATAAAATGAATAACACTTTAAACAAACATTAAAAATAAAATCTTTATGAAACGAATAAATAATAAATAATAATGTTGTTTAATGAATGGAAATATCAACAATTATTGAAAAATAATTAGAACTGATGAATTATTTGCCACTTCTATTGGATATTTTTTATTCAAAAACTAATTTCAAATGTTCAACATTCATCATCAGTTCTAAAAATAAATGAAAAAATACATGACATCATCAGCACTTTGCCACAAAGATTATATACATTAATATGTATTATATATATATATATATATATATATATATATATATATATATATATATATATATATATATATATATAATAAAATTAATTTAAAATAAATTATAAGTTTTTAAAACATATATTAGTAAAAAAAAAAAAAAAAAAAAATGTTATAAACAAAACATGAATTACTAAACTATAAAGAATTGGTAAATAATTCATCAATCATAATTGTATTGATCCTTCTATACTATCATGCATACCTCAAGTAGCTATTGAAATATATATATAATGTTATACTTTTGACTGATTAGTCAGATAGTGGCGGCAAAAGTAATTAGCCATAGAGAGATGGAAATTTGATATAAACGGCCTTAAATACTAGATCAGCAAATAGGAAAGGTTTGGTAGGGAACTGGTTAAGGGGCAGGGAATAAAAATTAAACCTTATAAAAATACCACACATTTTCTAGTGAAATAAAGAACAACAAATCCTTAATATAAAATAGCAGTTATTGTTATAGTTATTTTAATTAACACCATGAACTTCAAGACTGTTAATGGTTTTTATAGTACATTACTAAGAGAGAGATATGCTTTATTAATACAAAAAAAAAAAAAAAAAAAAAAAATATTGCTGCCAAACTTTATAAACTTTTTTCCTGATTTATTGTGTGAGGAAAATGCTAAGTTCATCATACTCGGAGTATTTTCATGATATTATATTCATCAACTAGCAGATCTACTAAATGTATGAAAGGTGTACGTTTTAAAAACCTTATCGTGAAATATAACAAATGCTCAAAGTGAATAAAGTTAAAATTACCACAGACTCACGTTTGAGTTGTATGCTTCAGGATCTATAGCGACACCTTTAGTGGTGAAGTGTTGACTAATACTAGGAGCTAACAGTCCAACCTTGGTCGCTCGTTTACCACTAATGATTTACTAACTGTTCGAAACAAATGCTCACTAATCCTCCCACATGTTGAGGAAATAGGATTTAGGTAATAAAAACAATTTAATCGTTATACATAAATAAAATATGAGAATTAATTAAATATTATATAAGGCTAACCAATGTTCTTAGTCGGCTTCCTAACATGGTTCGTATGGCTTCCAACCTTACATATCATGCAATATATATCAAGAATAAAAAAAATAAAATAAAAAATAATTACGTCCCGTGTTTAAGGAAAGATTTTTAACTCGGTGGAGTAACTTCAAACCGACCAATTAATACTCTGACTATAGAGGATAATCAATGCCTAACTACATAGATAATTGTCACAGTATTCTCGATTCCAAT
This sequence comes from Euschistus heros, assembly GCA_003667255.2. NCBI lineage: Eukaryota > Metazoa > Arthropoda > Insecta > Hemiptera > Pentatomidae > Euschistus > Euschistus heros. The sequence continues at coordinate 1,732,776 of RCWM02000103.1, read as the reverse complement.
GATATATATTTAAGTTTTGATCATTAATTTCAATATTCATTACCACAAAAAAGATAACATCGCCTTTTTAACCGAATGATAATGGCGATAACTTCTATAATATAATATTAATTATAAATTACTGGAATGCATTGCCAAAATTACTAGTAGCAAGTTATTTTAAATCATGTCTATGTAACCATGGAATATCTGCCTGTGAGTCCAATGCTGAAAACACACTATAAGCCAACCATTAACTTGTCTTTTTGATATTCTCCAATGGTACCATCAGTAATTGTAAAAAAATTGTAAAAAAAAAGAACTTGTTTTCGCAAACATTATATCGCAACTTACTTTAATCAAACACTCTTTAACTTGACTGATTTTAAAACTCTTTAATTGTTTTAGTTGTAAATTCTAAGCTATCAGGTTTTATTTTAATTTTTGTTTAAAGGAGTCCAAAACTTCTTTGAAAATATCTAGATGCTTTTTTGGCAGAGGGTCCATATCGACTAAGCTGGACCGTTTGGGGATTCGGATTGCTGATTGATGTTGAAGTGATAACTCCCATGGATGGAGGTGATAAGTCAGATGGAACCTATAGCTAACCAGTATACATAGAGGAAACTGTTCCCCAGTTTTGAATTTTGTCACGTTAGCTTAGTAAAATTTATTTTAAAAGATTTTTAGCAAATAATGAAAAATATGCATACAAAGGAGAACTGCTTCATACATTTTTCACCAAATGGGCTACAGTTTCGATAAGTTCAAGTAACAAATAAATAACTAAGGGCAATGACAAAAAAGATTTAGGTTGTAATAGTCGAGTGAATGGATATTAGTTGAAAGTTGTTTAAAATGTAGTTGAGGTAGGGTTAAAAAACAAAACAAAAAAGACTAATATGACGATGGTGGGCTTTCGTCAATTGTAATGCAAGTAGGTCTTTGATCGATTGTAATGCCAGGTTGTTAGCACTTGAGGTATATATGATAGTTTGGAAAGATCAGTTATCAAGTCAACTGAGATGAAGAACGTTATAAAATGACCATTTAGGTATAAGACAGGATAGTTGACGCTGATTCTAAGAAGGGAATTGGGACTAAAAAGATGAGGTGGAACCTGAATTTTTACAGCGTTTAACTTAAACTTATTCAGGTTAGTCAGAAAATAAAGACCAGACACTAGAAACAGAAAAAGAAGGATCCAATTGTCCTTATCGAAGTAAGCCAGGTTTCGTTATTTAATAGTTTTTTTTTTTCATTAAAATAATGTAGGGTACTCGGGATTAATGTGACAGGGGGTTAGGTTATAAGACTTGTTAGTGAAAGATATATGTGTATATATATGGTTTCCTCCCGTTCGTCGATGGTTTCTCTTAGACAGGTCAAGGAAGGTTAAGATAATTTGCCGCTCTACCTATACTTTTACAACTGCTTAGAAGGGCGTCTGTCTGGTCATCAGCCAGCCCAATGATGTCAACCCCCTCAATGAGAGAAATACCCTCGTAGGATTTTAGATTTTCCTCCTCTTATTCTATTATTCTACCCCGACTTTTATCCCAACATTATCAGCAAATTCTAATGATACTTTCTTTGAGCCTATGAACACAACCTCCAACAGTAATTTTCCTAACATTAAACGCCTAGACACTTCACCAGCTATCCTGTAGCTATTTTGTCCGTCATAGTTCCTAAAAACGATTTCGGTTCTGAACATAAAGTAGTCGTAAACTATCTTCCTGAAGTATTTAGGGCTCCGTATATTGTAGAGCGTCAAGCAGCACCATCTCATCTAATGAAAGGAATGTCTCATAACGTTATTACGCGGTAGTATATCACCACACCTCCCCTCCAAGTGATGGTCCTTCGTAAACTCCCCATTTATGGCATCATGCGTAAATTTCGCTTTCCGGAAGCTATATAAAGGCCTCTCCGAATTTCTGCTCTTATAATCCAACAGACATATCGCTCTGTAAGACGAAGCGTCCGATGGTGTCCTCTTGTCTAATGGAAGCAGGACCAGTAGCTGCCTATTCAATTTAAGGAGTCCACGCAAGCAGGAATTGGATATCCCTATGAACAGGTAAGACGTTTTTGTGCTGGCCTGCTGAAGTGTCATATTCAAGATGTCATCCAAATCGGGGGCTTTTACAATCAGTGCTTAAATCCTTAGCCGAAACTGACAGTAGGTTGGATGACTCAGCACCATCTTACATACAACTTCCGGCTTAGGAAATAAAATATTGTACTTTCCCAACGAGCCTTCATCAAATATTGCCGATGGCTGTCCCTAGCTACCCTCTAATGACCATGTACATATATGGAGCCGAGTTACAGTTGCCCTTTTGATGCTAAGATTTTTAAAAAAAACATAGTGCTGATAAGGAAGAAAGACGGAATAATCACATTTTACACGTTATTAAAAATTAAATAATATGTTAACGGAACAATCATAATATAACGAGTAATAAATATTTCTAACATGGAATAACATAAAAAAATAATATAAAATGGAATCATTGATAATTAAAAAAAGAAAAAAATATACTTATTCGGATTTGGATGAATTATCATTCGAAAAGACTGCTAGAAACTATTCTCATAATGATCAAAGTCTTGTTATAAGTAAATGTATAAATGTATGTATGTATGTAGATGTATTGAAGGGGTGTAAGCTCGTGTTTATAATGCATGTGTGTGTGTGTGTGTTTGTTTGTGTGAAAGAAAGAGAAAGTATGTGTATTTGGACGGGTGAGTGATTGCAAATATGTTGTTCTTGATAAATATATCAAAATTTTAGTCGCTATTTCTGACCTAGAGTATCTGGTTGTAATTGAATATTTGAACAGAAAACGATTTCAGTAAAGCGAAAATGATCCATCGGACATTCAGAACGAAATTTCAAAAGTATTTAATATCAATTATACTTTTGTCGCCAAGACAAAAATCCCTCGAAATTGGGTTAAAGTATTTTGTAAATATACTAGAAATAATAGTTGTAACAGATATAAAAACAGTAGGTTTTTAAATGTGTAGATTATATCGTATCTCTAATAATTCTGACTAAAATAAACTTTTTCAGTTGTGCTTTAATCATCCTGGAAGTGGAATATATTTTTATAAATTGATTATGCATATTACGAATTTAATTTCAGTTGAGGACAAAACGCAAACTTAATCTTCCATAACTAGATTACTTGTATATCACTGTTTTAGGTAATATTCGTTTTTCAATGTTTTTTTATTTTATTTTTATTTCATGTTTTGTAATACAGGATTCTTGAATTTAGAATATAACATACGTGTTGTTCCAGGATGTGGTATTTATCAATTTATAGGATGTTACCTGTATGGTCAGGTCTTGTGTACAAGGGTAGAATATTATCTACGTACCCTGCCCCTTCTATTTGCGAAGCCTAGGCTGCAAGACGGCTAAGCTAAAAGTATGATAAACAAAAATACCCTTGCTCGATCAAGAGATGTTGACGTGTGGTTCTCCTTATCGCGTTTTGAAGTGAGAAGGTCGTGAGTCCTGTAGGCCAAGCTTGGGTTCTTTTTTCTTCTTGGGAGTGCAGGCTCGATATTGCCACCTAGTCAAAGATAACATTTGTTTTCAGCTCATCATAAATAATTATTAGGAAAGTCTTAAATGAATACTGGTTTAAAAAAAAGTTGTAGAAATTGAAATAAATAACATCAGATTTTTTAGAATGGATTGGAAAAATAGACAGACGAAAAATAAATTTATAAAAATATTTAAATAAATTATACATTGCCGTTACAATTGATATATATGAGATTGTTTATTACCTTAATAGGCTAAATGAAGAACAAATATTTTTATGTCACTAACCACAGAAAGTTGTTATCCCATGTTTTTTATTAACTACGTGTCATGTGAATCATTGACTAGATGGCTTTCGATTATATATGATTAACATAGTTTTTGGAAAAAATAAAACAGTAAAAAATAGATTTTTTTCAGGTTCTAAACTACGCAATGGTATCATTATTTAGTAACAGCAATGGACGAGAAACAATAGAACTGTTCATTTAAGTCTTGCAACAGTTTATATTATATTCCTGTTTATTTATTTATTTTTATATGGTATGATATCATGTGAATCATTGACTAGATGGCTTTCGATTATATCTGATTAACTTCATTTTTGGAAAAGATAAAACAGTAAAGATTATTTCAGGTTCCAAACTACTCGATATTTACTTATTCCAGTAATTATTATTTACTCATTCTATACTTAAAATACTGAAATAAAGGAATCGAGGCAGTACTAAATGTTTATATTTCTAATTATAATACATTATTTTTTCAAACTAATGCTCAATAAATATCCCCGTACTAGAATAAAAAAAAAAAAAAAAAAAAAAAAAAAAAAAAAAAAAAAAAAAAAAAAAAAAAAAAAAAAAAAAAAAAAAAAACATTGATATGTAATATTATAGGATTTTTAACTAAGCTACAAACTACATAAATTCCTATTAATATATTTACACTTAATACAATACATAATTAATTAATATATACACACACCAATTCCTGACCTACTAGTCTACCAGGAACAGAGAAGGAGTAATTCTTCCAAATCCCAAACAGATGTGCTATTGGGGATCGACGCACGATCGGTTCCCTAGTGCAATACACAAAACCCAAATCACACCCAGAAAAGTAAACAACCCAACTATACCTTCTAATACACAGCTTTCTTAGATAACTGCTCTGGAAGGTGGATGCTATGAGGAGGCAGTCCATTCTTCAGCAGTGGTCAGATGACCAACCTCAAATTATACTTATTACAAAAAACTGTTGAGTGGAATTGTTTTACCGAATTCATTACGGCTGTTTTTTTTTGTTTTTTTAGCAGCCTGAAACCGAAGGTGACTAAATAGGAAGGAGTGTGATTAGATCCTTGGGGGTAACCGAGATAAAGAATTAAGGAAAAATTTAATCCATAACTGAGAAACCTATTATAGATTAGGTTAAGGTGAAAACAAGAAGCTGATAATGCAAGAGTTAAAAGAGGACTGGACATAAGTAGAGATTTATTAGAGGTGACAGAATTTAGGTGACTCAGCAAACTGATATATATATATATATATATATATATATATATATATATATATATATATATATATATATATATATATATATATATATATATATATATATATATATATATATAATGCACAGCTAATTGCCAGTGGCGATTCAGTGACTTACAACCAAATAACATGTACTGAATTAACAACTAATTGTTATTATACATATATATATATATATATATATTACGATACTGCCGGTCAAAAGTTTGAGACCACCCTGAGCCAAAGTATGTAAATTTAAAAGTTTAATATCTTTAACCAAATAACATGTATGAATTAACAACTAATTGTTATATATATATATATATATATATATATATATATATATATATATATATATATATATATATATATATATATATATATATATATATATATATATATATATATTTATGTATGTATTCTACTTTGTTGAATTTTAGAAATTATTTCCACAACGCTTTTATCTATAATCGGGTAAATAAGTCATATGTACACCTTATTTTAAACAATGTTTGCTTTTTTAATTTTTGTTTTATTGACGTTTCGATCCCTCACTCAAATGGGATCCTCTTCAGAACTGGAAAAAATATTACAAATTATAAAAATCTTTCCTGGCATTGGCACTCATCCAGTTAGTAATAATATAGAATTTGAGAGACACATACTAAAATTGGCGCCCCAAAATTCCAGGCCAGAAGCCCACTGACTAGTGCAGCAAGTGCTTGCCAGCTCAGACGCCTGGCTAACCGCCACGGAATATTAATTCATCAGATATCAAGATTCGTTGATTATGTTAGAAGAAATTCTCCTCTCTTGTCAAGACTGAATTCGCCGAGCTTAGACCATTAAAAAAAAAATAGTGAATCCAATTTAAATAATAGTAATATGTTAAATTGCCAATTGCGTGGGAGCAAAGTATGGGACAGTAGGGAGAAGGTTAGAGATTATTCCGATAGCTTATGATTTAGTACTGTTCAAGCTTAATTTATTTTTTTGACATTCATTGCATTGTAGCCTAAAATTTATGGTGTGTGAGGGGTATTCAAGATCGTAAATGAGAAAGGAAAGGTATATTTGGCAGTCATAACATAAAGAAGGATTTAGGGATGACGTTTATGTATGTGCATGATAAAGGGGCCCGTGAGACTCTAGAGGTAATAGTAAGAGAAGAATATAGTTTTATAGAATAGAGAAACCTTGAGAACGACCGAAAAAAAAAATTGAAACCTTTAAGTATTCTACAGTAGAGTTACTTTAGAAAATAAAGAAGAAGGAAAACTACATTTTTTTTTTCATATGAATAGCAATTTCGACATCGGAAATCATTTTAATCAGACCACATTGGTTAGAGGAACCAGAGTGGAAGCCGGATTATAATGGGTAAGTAGATTTTATTTTGTGTCATCGGATATTTGTGTTGGTACTGATTTTTCGCTGGATTGACATGGACGTGGATCATATCAGAGGATTGAGAATTTTATTTAGGGAATTTTTAAAAAAATCTTCTTTCTTTCCAAGACGATGGGAACACTGAATCTTTCATAAAATATGAAGCAAATGGGAATGATTCATAGACGTTTGTTTCTTACAAGCTTAATTAGGATATCGTAAAAGCCAATGGTTTCTACGTTAGTATGATTATCTTAATCGAATTAAATAGAAATTATCTGACTGGAAGGAAGGACCACTAGGGAAAGATGAGTAAGGCTGTTTGGAAGCAGAAATAAAATGAATATTAAAGATGCAGGAAATAATGGAAATGCAAGGGGATTGCATACGATAGAGGTTCCATTTAGTTTTAATGCCATGGGATAGTTAAAAAGAGCTTTATGAATGTAACGACAGAGAGCCTTACGAATTAGCAATCTCCTTGTTGCAGCGATCTATCTTCTTGAAAGCACCAAAAGGGCTGTTTCATGTCTTTCCTTCTCGAATCTCTGTACGCGTACCCTTATAAAATTTAACCCATATTAAAATAACGTTCAAAGCTCTCAATTAACCCTCCAGTAGTCGCAACCCTAGGACTAACACCAATAGTCTCAACAATCTGACAGATCACCTCTTGAAATTCAATCGTTTTACTGATGATTTCATCACTTTTATTTTTCTTATTTACTTGATTTGATTTTTAAAGGAATGCATATAATAATACACATTAATAAAATAAGAAATAAAAATATTATTTATCTATTATAACAACTTTTAACTTGATTGAAACCTTTAAGTATTCTACAACAGAGTTACTTTAGAAAATAAAGAAGAAGGAAAACTACATTTTTTTTCAGATGAATAGCAATTTCGATATCGGAAATCATTTTAATCAGACCACATTGGTTAGAGGAACCAGAGTGGAAGCCGGATTATAATGGGTAAGTAGATTTTATTTTGTGTCATTCGGATATTTACAATTATTTACTTCACTAATTTCATTTATACAGCTTTCACAGGTATTTTTTGAATGTTCTAAACATAAATACATTTTACATTGTTCACAAAAGTATTCAGCCAGCCTTCGTTTTTCACATAATTCACAACGTCGTCTTATAGAGCCGCGTCCTTCATGACTTGCTTCAGGTGGAGCATCCTCTTTTCTATAATATATAAAACATAAACACACTCTTACTTTTAAATGAATTATCGGTAATGCATTCCTCATTACTAGATACATCATCTTTGTGTTCAGTATCTGAATGCTCAATTCTTTCTTCAACGTCTGTTTCACTTTCAGAATCTGTATCACTTTCATCAAAATTTTCTACATCACTATTATTCTCCGTATTACATAGAATGATTTTACAATCAATTCAATATCGCCTGGATTTTCTAAATCGAACGTGCGCTTACGATTCGTAATGTAATAATGATAGAATAAAATATGTCGCGTCAGTAATGGCAATGAGCCTAATACATCTTGTCCCGGTAACAGCGGAATAGAAACTAAATAACTAAAAATTTATAAAGAATATTGAGGATTTGACGTCACAATGCATTCGAGGAATGTTAGTTGAAAGTTACTCGGAATATTACTCAAAAAATACGTTGGGTGATCTCTCAGATCGGTTGCGACTACTGTAGGATCAATTACAAAAGACTTATTTACATGACTGTAATTAGACATATTTGAACGTACGGAGTTGAACTATCGGGTTAGCGGCTTCCACTAAACCATCCAATTCATCTCATATCCAATCCTTACAATCCAGAATCCTTCGAAAATTCCTCAGTGCTCCTTACTTTGTCACCAATAAACTTATACATAAAGATCTTAATGTTCCATATGTTGCTGTTTTAGCCCAAACCGGATTACCTATCATTTCATAGTAAGCTCCCTAACCACTCAAATCGTCTAGTTTCTCAACTTGCTTCCCACACCATTCCCGGTAATCCTCCGTGGCGTCTGAAAAGAAGATGCCCAAGAGATCTTCTAGTTTAGTATTTTAGTGCTACTGATGAGTTGTTCTTTTCAAGTTTTGACATATTATTGTAATCGTTACTAACACATTAACTTGATGTATATAGTTATACAGTTATAGATTTCAATAAATTGATATTTGTTTGATAAATTGATTTCTATAATAAAAAAAAAAAAAATTAAAATAAAATATTCACATATAATGTAACAACCGATATTCAGTACAATGCGATCACCTTCTTCTTTTCAATACACAATTAATAACACAACTAATCCTATCAAGTAAATATATCATCAAAATTACGACAATATTGTCTACCTAGCGCCTAGTAGATCCTACGTCACTGCTCATTTTATTACTGATACAAACAAATATTTCTTCTCTTTACCAAAAAAATTCTTATTATTTGCTTAAAATTCATCACAATAGCAATTCCATTCTGAATAGATAAACAGTTATCCACAGTAGATATAATAACTTATACCCATAATAAACAAACGGATCAGCAGTCATGTCATTTTCCTAAATATTAACAAAATTTCTTCTAAAGTTTTAGGAACTATAAGAAGCCATATAGTATCATTTTATACATAAATTGTTTATAGAGATTCTACTGGTAATTATATAAATTTTCAGTTAGATACTTTTAACTCATTATTTCTTATACTATCGATCATTATTATATTACATTAACGTATTCATACTTCGAATCTATTGTTGTCCTGTAAAAATTTGTGCACCATTATTGTATAATTATCTCAACAGATGATAGATTTCGAAATCTAATTGTAACGAGAGACGAAAATTGAATAGTTTTAAAAAATCTTATAACCTCAAGCAATGTTTATCCAAGAACGATTTGTCTTAAGATATTTTTTTGTATTTAGTGGAAATATGAGAGTGTTCATCACTTCGGGCTGGCGCGAGGTGAAAGATATCAAGCGCCGAACTGTTATAGTCAACATTTCGAAAGGGTACATGAAGTTCTAAAATAAAAGCTAAGTACCCTATTTTGAAAAATCGGAATTTCTATTTCTATTTTAAAACGGACTCTCATTCATGCTTAGCCGAAGGAGTTGAGAATAAACAATCAGGAATTGAGAGTGTTTGTTATCTACCAAAATCACATCCCTGACGTTGTCCCTATTGATTATGGGGAATTCGGTCAATATTAAATTTTTAGATCACAATCAGAATGATTCTCTAAAATAAACGAATGGTTTTCCCACCAAATCTAAAGCTTTTCTGAACAGTGAGTTTGAATAATTTAGTATGGTGACGTATATTTAGCGGAATTATATAAATTTTGATTGATTAAGGAAATCTAACGGGTTTCCAGATATTTAACGGAATGCATTGGCGGTAAAATTGATTGAGAGTTAGAAGATTATCTCAAGGCATCATATGATAAATCAATATCACTTATAAACTGGCTCTCTTAGGAACCGGCTTTACCCACAGTAATCCAGTAGGAGCAGGATTGATTGTTAGCTTCACTAAGCATTACTGTATTTTTGCCCTTTGATACAATTTATGAATTGATGTCGCAGGATTTCCCCTTATTGAAATATTTCAAGTTATAGCTGACCTCGGATTTTTACATTCACATCAGTTTTTGTCCACTAAAATCTGGAGAAAATCCAATGTCATGCAATGCATGGATAAAAAGAAGAATGTATGCTGATTCTATTGATGCTATTAATACTGTAATCAGTTGAACGCAGCAGTTGTTATGGCCGTTGGAAATTGTTGATGAAATCTCAATTTCAAAATGTTAACCTCCTCGAAAGGGGTAAAAAATCGATATTTTTCGATTTTGGTAAAAATTCACATAAAAGGGTTTTATGGTGCGTTGAGTCGAGATTTGAGGTCAGTTGTTCATGAAAAAAAAAATTCCACTCATTTACAGCGGAGTTTCTTGGAATTTTGTCATTTTTTTAGAGTTGTTGAGCATCCTAAAGCCGGGTGGTGTCTTGAGCATTACAGAAGTATTTTTATATCTAATATCATACATAACTGCAATTAAACGTGAAAGAATCATTTCTCTATCTTGACTGAGAGCTGAGAAAAAAAATAAAACGTGATTTGCATATTTTATTTTTATTTTTTTCTCGGCTCCTAATGCCCATTGGCGGCTTTAACTCTAGTTTTGCATTATTATAGGTCCCTACTACCCACACACAAATCGGCTATCAAATCTGTGAGTTACAACTGCAAACGTCCCCTTGTAAGTAATATCTGGTTTATGTTAGTAAATTGTAAAGGTTGTAGCAAGTCTAAGTTTCATTCGGGAAAGCACTTATTAAAGTGCGATCCCAGCCAGTCTATAGATACTTACCACTCAAATGATTATAAACAGTATTTTTTTAATTACTTAAAATAGTACCCTTATTGAAACATTTCATCATAAGAATTCATTTTCACAAAAATAATTTGCGTGGAATTAGGACACTTAAATTTTAAAAATTATAAAAGAAATAAAACGAAAGAAGTTGTCGCATTATTATTTGATTAGTATGTGAGGATTTTAAAATAAGATAAGAGGAATTGATTAATATCAAATGTCTGGGGAGTCAATGTCACCTGGGGAGGACCATATCGCAGGTCGGCATTGGGTTGTGGTTTTATCTTTCGTGCAATCCAACTCGAGTTACACCAGTAGCTCTTGGATCAGCCCTTTACTTATTAGAGAAAACACTAAATATGAGATAAGGACGATATATAAAGAAACCCACCCTTCGTAAATATTTTGAACACTAGCTGTTATATCGATCTGAGGGCCGCACATGTTCTAAAATGCCCTAAAAGCGGAAAAAACTAATAACTTAAAAAAAAAAAAAATTGATCGTATCGACTTGCGGATGGTCTCATTCGATTTAGAAAGAAAAACACGTTATATAACATTAACTTTTTGTTAAATGTCTTATGTCGCATATATATATATATATATATATATATATATATATATATATATATATATATATATATATATATATATATTAATATTTACGAGATAATGAAGATATAAAAATTAAAGTAAATAATTATAAAACTTAAATACAGTTACTATAACTTGTTAGGATAATAATATAACCACAATGAGTACAAAAAGTGTAAAATTGGACATCTGATGCGGTGTGCGATCTCCCTAGAACTCATCCCATCCTCATTAGTGAAGAAATCAAACAACGCTATTCTTTTTAAAAACATTATTTTTTTACTATAATTGCGTGCTTATTTGTGTCTACATTCGTAAAAATTCAACACAGCTCTTATGTGGAAAAGGTATTCATTGATCTCAACCTCAAGAAGATCAAGAAGATCGTAAAAAATGACAGTTAGTGTGTCTATAACTTTGAAGCACATAATATTTAAATTTTTATTAATATTGGACTTAAATATTCAACAAGGTCTGATAATTCTGTCTCCTTTTCAATTATCTTAACTTTATACTTCAAGCTGTGGTAAAAAACTAATATCAGTTGAAAAATATAGAAATCATAAAAAGTTTTTCTTATTTACAAGGGTGTGACATTTTGACACTGAGTGTTAGAACCATCGGTTACAAGACGACCGGTTTCACTATTTCTTATTTATTTATTTTTTTTTTTTTTTTCTTCCTCAGGTATCTGACAAAACAACAATCGAAAAAAATTAAAAAGATTAGAAATAAGATAATTAGATATAATTTCATCAAAATTACATAAAAAATAAATTAAATTTGCAACATCTCTTGCAGACGGTGATAGTGAAAATCTGTAATGTGAATTGTAGATGTATGAATTTTTAATTCACATAAGCAACATTGCGGAGATTGACGGAGCTAACTGAAAAAAAAAAAACTGTGAATTTTAAACAAACCCGCTATTCTTTAAAATTGCGTTATAATTTGACACCTGTTCCAATTCTACCTCTTTTTGTTCTATTCTTAGTCAAAATGGGTTATAAAACTCTTCTGAAAAAAAAGTCCATATGCTGACCAGTAAAAACTTTCGCGTGTATAAATGAGTACGAATTTTCGGACTTTTGCTTTCGGTTTCAGAAAAAAAAACAATAGGGAATGAACAGTCCATTACAAATAAAAAAACAGTGCAAAATGTAGACATGATTTTTTGAGTTTTATTCCGCTCTTGAACCACTGTGGGCCGGTCCTAGATAAATATAAAAGATACCGAAAGAGAGTCTTTGGGGTACAGCTAATCAGAAAGGTTTAAGAAAAAAGGTAACTCAATTGATTTTGGCATCATTTTTGCCGGCCAATACACGGAGCTCATTAGGTTGTCACGGGGCAATAAATACTTTTTAGAAAGACTGATATACGTTCATTATATCACTTATATGCCATTCAGCATGACACACTGAAATATTTAATTTCAATCAAATAATAAAGTTAAAAACAAAAAATATTTAATCAGTAAAAAAGGATTAAGTCATCAGTTAATGAATAAGTTGCATTAAAAGCAAAATTGTTTCTGAAAAAAAAAACACTTTTTAACTGTGTATGGAAATGTTAGTCAGAAGGAATTTATTCATAAGACTAATTATACCATACCTGAAGGTGAAATGGAAATATGATGAAAAACTAACAGCTGTCTGAGACGAACTGAAGTTGTACGTTGTGGATTGTCGGATGTTATTTTCTTCATTTTTATACCTTTAGGCCTCAATGTAAATCCGTTGCAGTACTGAAAAATCTATGGCAAGTATGAATATTTGTTGTTTGATTATTTTGTAAGTACTGTTTGCATTAAAACTGTGCAACTTAAATTCTTGTCAAACACTTCTTTTCAACACATGTAATAACTAAATTAACGGATTACTTATGGAGTCTTGAATTATACTAAAAACACAATATTCCGTTATTGATTAAAACGGCAGATTTACAATTAATGAATTATAATTCAATTTTACAGCCTAAATTAGAGAATACTTGAGCCAAAAAGCCTGATGCAGAGAATGTGACACCAAAGGGAATAATAGAACTAGCCTTGAAACAAATATGCCATTATGTAACAGCAAATTCAATTAGGCTGGGAGGGGTAGAACTCTCAAAATTACCTTTCAATATAACTTGTATTTTATTCATTTATTTTTATATTTTTTTTTTACTTCTTTGTCTAGCAATGGTTTTACTCTATCTCTTCTTTTGAAATTCAATTGTAAGTACACTGAAAGCACTATTTACCAAAAATAATATTTGTCCGTGTGTATTTGGATAAACAATATTTCAGATAAGCGATGATTACCAAAACACTCTACTACCGCAGCTTTATGACACTAAGAAACTGAAAAGTTTTATTTCAGGTTTTATTACACTCTTTAGCTATTTCGAATTTTTTCATTTAATTTCACAAAATTTGACTTGGATTATCAATTCATCAATTTTTCACTGCTAATTTTCGATACAAATCACCCACAGAAATATTTAACTGTCTTTATATCAACGAAGAAGAGGTTTTGTTGTAAATAACTGCGGAATTTGAAACATTCCAATGTTTGTAGCAGGATCCAAAGACGATCTTTAACCACATCCTTGGAAAGGTACTTATGGGCTAAAGCCATCCGAGGGAGGATTCATATTCTTTATCTTAATTCAGTACTGCATAGATCTACACCACTATAATATTTATAAAAAATATCAACTCGGTATATACATATAACAAAAATAATACTTTTATCAATCCATTAGATTTTAGCTATTACCAAAATGATTCGCTATATTACCCGTATTTGTTTGGTGATTGACTAATATAAGCCATTGTTAATTTTGTTCCATATATATACTTTTTTCAAAGTTGGAATCATGCATTCAATACAATTTAGAATTATTGAATTATTTTTCCACTTCTATTGGAGTTTTCCACTTTGATTCTGCATTCTTCGAACTAATGGTGAATGTTAAACGTACGAAATTTGTGACGATTGAAGCACTTCTCTCAAGTGCTCTCATATTAAATTTTGATAATCGATTCTCACCAACGTCGTAACATGCTCTAGTATGAGTTTCATTAAAAAATAATAATTCTGAAGGTTTTAAAATGGCCGTTGCTATGACTGTGATCATATGATCGTGCCTGTCTTTCCCCACGACAATTTTTTCTTAATTGTTGATCTAACAAAAATCATATTGTTTATTGAAAATAGGTAAATCATTATGCATTTATAATCAATTTTTAACTGTTAGATAAGTCGTAAACTTGACAAATTAAAACCTTTTTCTGCTTTAAAATCATAATGTTCTCCCTAAATATTATTAGTATCCCTAAGTAGTTATAATCGTACAAGTTTCTCAAATTTCTTACCTATCTACCCTTTCAGATGGCAATGTTACCGTTGACAGGTATAATTATTAATGTTCTTTTACTAATTCTCTCGGTAACGACAGCTGTTAGGTGTTAGATGAGGTTTCATAAAAAAAAAAAAAAAAAAAAAAAAAAAAAAAAAAAAAAAAAAAAAAAAAAAATAAAATAAAAAAAAAAAAAAAAAAAAAAAAAAAAAAAAATTCTTTATTAAATAATTATTTATTGCTTGTTTGTTATTTTGTTGGATAATCCCATGTACTTCCATGAATTAGTATTATTATTATATTTAAGCATATTAATAAGCAAAATAAAAACTTGAAACAGACGCAATTTCGTGTATATTAAGGTACTTTCACTGGATTAATTTAAAATTTAAAATTCAATTGGTCCAATGTGTTTGGAAATAGATGTATAATGAAACAAATTTAAAAAAATGTTCAGCGACCATTTTTCTTAAACATGCTGCTTTTCCTTCACTTACGTCATTAGGAATAACAAATATCTTAATAAAAGTCCAGTAATTGTAATGACATGAAATCTTAAAATAACAGTAAAAACTCTCAAAGGGAAAGGCATTGCCTTTCATCATTCTATTCTAATTTTACGATATAGAATATATTTGCAAAAGCGCTGTTAATATGTGTATGTAATAAATATAATTAAAGTAATTACTTTTTTTTTTTTAGAGCGTTTATTTAACTTAATGTAGTACAAAGAAAACTATTTCTAAATGTAATATAGGATGAGTGCCTCTTAGTGTAAAAAAAAAAAAAATGGGATGAAACTAAATCAAAAATGTAGAAAAATGCCGCAGACCTCACCTTTCTATTTCAATCGGATGCAGATATACGATATATCCAAAGACTTTTTTGAGGAAACCAGGTTTTTCGGAACAAAATTATTACTTTTAACATATCATTCGAAAACTGACTAAATTTGCAAGTTTTTGCGAGATTTTCAGTTTTGTGGAAAGTGTTTTGGAAAAATAAATAATAAAATAATAATAAAAAGGTGAAGATCAAGCTGTTCTTTAAATCCCAAGTTTGTCAAATTCAAGCTTACATGTACTTTATTTTTATAGGAAATTTAATGCTAAATCCGAAAATGTGATCAAAGTTTGAAAAACATTTAAACGAATTGGAGAAATTACTTTTATGTTAAAAAACGTGGTTTTCTCAAAAAAGTCTTGGATTTATCGTATATTTGAAACGGATTGGAATAGAAAGGTGAGGTCTGCGCCATTTTTCTACATTTTTGATCTACGAGTACTTTCACCCAATTTTTTTTTACACTAAGAGGTACTCACCCTATATAGACAATTCACATACGAAGATCTCTTAAAAAGAGTATTAATTGTAATCATATTCAATTTTAGACGGTATTCATACAACGAAGGGTACTACTAAGTATCGTAAAAAATTTATAGGTTTTCAATAAAAACTTATATTAGAAAGGTCAGTTGTAATCAACTGCTTTAAAGTCTGTATATAAAAGCGGACACCAAATCGTATTAAATATTAAGTAGATGCACTAAACTGTTCGTTAAACACTGTATGTATCTTCATTTTTTATTTCAAGTATTTGAAAAATTTATTTTAGTCATATGTCGTCACCAAATATACGTTTGTGCCATCTTCTTCTGTCCTGTTTCCTTCTTAGTCTCTCAATCCTTTGTTTTCGTTGGCAACCTCTTTTGCTTTTTCTTTCCGGTCTCCGCTCTGTGATTCGTTTGGGCCAGCGTTTCTCTTTCATCCTCATAACATGTCTTAATCGTTTCAGCTTCATTGTTTCAATAGTCTAGAGGATGTTTTCCTGTTCCATCTGTTTTATCTTTTAAATATTAGGAATTAGATGGAGCCTGGGGACACCACACGATCCCCTCCAATAATCCATTGCTATAGCTAGAAGATTTTTTATTGAATATCTTAAAATGTCAATGATTTGGCTTTAAATTAAGTTCCAAGTTTCAGAACACATTTGCCCATATCAACATACGGCAACTACACGACAATTTTGCAAAGAAGGATGGAATCCTTATGAAGAACATCATTCTTTTAAAGTTCGGATGGCCCGACAAAGTTGGACCTAAAATAGATAGACCTGATAGAACAGTGCTAGGAACTCTCTGAGCCCGGCTTACCCTCCTAATTGGGGGGGGGGGCTTGGACAGGGGTGTTCCCCGGAATGTTTGTAAATTTTGTATATATAGTATGAATGTATTTATGATTCTTTCTTAACTTTTTTTTAATTTATTAGTTTCAATCATTACCTATTTTATATTATTGTTAATTCTATTCTTTTTTTATTTTATTTCTTGTATATATATTTTATTTTATTTCTTGTATATATGGTTTATTTTATTTCTTGTATTTTTGAAGGCTGTTTATTTTCTTTCTGTTTAGTTTTTTACTTTATTTCCTTTATATCATTGTACATATTGTATGAATGAGACCCTGTCATCCATATTACTCATTGCCCTTGAGTGAGGCAGCTAGTAATTATTTAAATAAAAAGTTTTTCTTTAAAAAAAAAAAAAGTCACACACACAATGTGAATTAATGCTTTTTTAAAACTTTCGACGATAACCGTAACCATGGTGCAGGTATTTGCTTGTTGCTTGGAGATTAAAGTTTATATAGATTGTTTTATCCTGACAGAGTATTTTTATAACATTGTAAAATTAAAATCCCTCTGAACCGCCAGAATTTTCCCAATTTGGGGATAACCACTTTATAGAGGCTAGGTGTGCCCCAGGAATGTTTCTCATTCCTCTAAATCGACTCTTGGTTGATATAAAATAAATAATTATCTGTCTCAATTATATAATTATTACAGAATCTATCTTGGGGCTCGGTGCCTAACTTACTGAGCAACCTTATCATATCCATCTCTTTATCAGCAAACTGATGATTAAATAGGCAATCATTTTTAATTTTAATGTACATATGCCATTTTTTCTTTCATTCTCTTAAGGCCCGTTCCACATTACTTTTAAGGAGAAGAGGAAAGAGTTAACATCCTTGTTTCAAACCCCTCGTAAAGGTGAAGCTATCACTGATAGCAAAACATAAAGAGACTAAAATCGTTTTCACTTCACTTTTCGTTAATTTAAAATATTTTTTGGCCCGGTTTAATAACTCTACTGTTGATTGTACGCCACACAATTTAAAAAACTATAATAAATTTTGTCTAATTTGTATAAAATGATATTTTCACATTTCACACTCACACCGAGTTACAGGTAACAAACTGAAATATAGACTTTTTTTGACAAAAAAAAGCAACAAATGAGCATAAGGAACAAAAAGTCAAGGGTACTAAAACACTTTCCCGCATATGCTTTTTTGGAATCTAACTTTCCTAAGCTGGGGGGGGGGGGGGTTGTCTGGGTAGAGAAGGGCAGACTCTTTTAGTTGAAAATTCAAGTCTCATTACAACATTATTTTGCTTACTATGGTATGCATCTACTCACTGGACTCCTTCGAACGTTATTGTTCCTAGTTACCTTACCAAATTATATTAAATATGTAAATATTTCATCAATATTGACAACTTTAAGTCAATGCATATGAAATGGAATTATAATAATAATAATATAATAATAGAACTGAAAGATAATCTGTCATTTAAAATGAATTCTAGAATTGTGGCTCCTGATAAACCTACATATATTTACCTACATATCAACATGACAGAAAATATTTTTAGACTAGCACTATTGATCTTAACCTAGTAAAGAATTTAGTCTAGTTTATATATAGGTATATATCATTTAAGCCCAGTTGAGCCCTTCCTCCCAGATCCCAAGCCAGTGGTTTTTTCAAGTGATCAATTCTGGATGTGCAAAATGATTTGAAATTTGTTCACCATTACACTATAACTATAAATTTTCATTATTTAGTTTATAAAAAAAAATTAATAGATTAGCTCACAGCTAGTAATTAGTTGATAAAACGTTTTTTTTATCAAAATACTTCACGTAACAGTGCCCATGACTTTTACCTTTTTCCAGCTTGATTTCCATAGGGTTTGAGAAACTTATTCCAGCTACGCTGCTTGTTACGCAAACGTTTATTCTAAAAATATAAATTTTATCTAAACGAATTACGTTTCTTTCACTTCATAGATTTTACACTGTTTTTAAAGCGCCCTTAGAATTTCACAAATGAAGCGTGTTTAGCATCAATATTTTTTGTTGTACTTTCATGCTCTTCTTAATCAAATGTTCAAACCTTTAATGTGCGTTTAGAAGCTGCCTTTTTTTGTGAAATGCTGCATGCAGAACTTTGTTTGCGGCTGCGCATGCAGCCCCATGATGATGCAGCCCCATACTGTTCACCCGCAATTATGAACTGACAATGAGTACCAAAAATGCCACTATAGCAAAAAATCATACGCTGCTGCCGAAGCTGTTGCCTATATTGCAGTTCAAAATTGTCATAAAAGGAAACGAAAGTGCCGAGATAGAAGTCTCTTTCAATTCAAAAAACGAGTTATTTTGAAAATAGACATATTAGTGTTTTATATGAAGCTCGGATACTGAATGAACTCTTCAAACATTTTACTAGAATGTCACCAAGGAATTTCGAAGAACTATTGCGAATTATGTAAACAGTACAGGACGTATTCTATAGTATTCAACTAGCATCTCCCATCGCGGCTTCGCCCGCTCTCCTAAGTAAATAACTTAGATAATTTTCCGTATCTTTACAGGAGAGCAGTTTAAAGAAAAAAGATTTCATTTCCTGAACTGTTTATTATACTAATGTGTACGAAATAAATCTTGACTTTCTATCCAGGCTAGAATAGGTTGGTAACCTGTCCTTCCTGCCCTAATTGGAGAACATAAGGACGTTATGCCTTCCCCCCAAAAAATAAATAAATATAAACATTTTTATGTAATTTACCTTACAATTAATTTTTCTAGGACATAGAATTCTATACCTCTGTATAAAGGGGAAAAAGGTGAATAAGAATACGTAATAATATATTTTGTGTATTTTCATGCATAGCATTAATTTTTAACTTGGTTAAAACGGTGTTTGAAAATTACGTAAAAGCATAAATTGACATCCATTTTTTTATTTTAACGAATAAGTCGGAAAACCTGAGGGACAAAGACAACTAAGAACTCCATTATCACTAAGTACCCATGAATCATATTTTTATACAAGATATAAAAAAGCACAGGATAGACATCTTGATTTAGTGATTACTTTATGTCTATATAAATGATTATTTTTATTCGGCGGAAATAATTTTAATGATTTCATCTGGTTGATTTTAATGTCTAACTTTAAAAATATATGACTGCGTGACAAACCTCGTTTCTGTCACTCAACATTGTACATTTAAATTTTTATTTTGTAAATTTTATTATTGCTAAAACTTCCAAGAACAGTATAAATAATTTAATCAAAATTTGGGACAGATGGGTTTAGTTTTACCATTGTAAACACCTATCGCTCGATTTTCAAACTTCACTGCTATCTATATATTATCATTTTTTTAATAACAAATGAATTGTAAATCAGTAGATTTTATTATTTCTAAACCTTCTTGGAGTTATGAAGGTAATGCAGTTAATATTTGGTACAGATTGGTCTAGTAGTTTTCGCTGCTAGTGATCATAAACAAAAAATGACTTGTCCCTTTATATAATAGTATATGTAGATAAAGTATAATAGTTTTTCGGTAATCCTTGAAAAGAGTTGGCTTGTTCCTTTTAACAGTTACGTTTCGGTAACCAATTACTGTTTTACCGGCCTAAATTCTAACGGTAGCCATTCGAAATGAAAATTTCCAAACTTCCATTCTTTTAGCACGAGATCCTCAGATTCTATTCAAGATGCAAATAAAAATCATACTAAATGCTTTTATAAATGGTAATTCAATGTTTAGTTTTTTTAATATGAAATTGTTATAATATTAAATAGACATGTTATTCTAAAGGTAAAGAAGAAAATAGCCATAAAAGAAATAAATAAAAATATTTAAATTTATAAATTAACAGTCTAAATGAAACTTACAACAATTTATAATAAAACAACAATAGTAGAAAGCCTGAGAAGCCTTAAATAAATGGCAAGCTGTGAGAATGATTTATTCTAATATTATTATGGTATATAATTATGTAATTTTTTTTTTTTTTTTTTTTTTTTTTTTTTTTTTTCGAAACGGCCTTGGAGACCACGCGAATATCAATTTTTGGCTCCTCTCTTGTTTTTTCTTTCCTTCCATTTTTCTTTCATTATTTCTCCGTGCCTCTTTTTTCTTTCTTCTGTCCACGCCACTCCCTTTTTTGAACTTCTGCACACAACAACCTTCAATTCCTTAAGTCTGTTTCTATATCTTTCTCTGTCCTGACAGTCCTGGTCTGTTATACCTAATCTTTCCGTTTCTTCTTTCATCTGTTTCATATATCGTCCTGAGCTTTTATATCCACGGATTTTCTTAAATATTTGCTTATCTTATCATATGTCCATAGAATGTCAGTCTTCTGACCCGGTTTTGCGTTCTATGTCCTTTGTATCTTTATAGATTTCCCGGTTGGGTCTAAGCCTGTATCCTTCTTGAGTCTTTTTGGGGCCATAGATCCTTCTCAGAATTCTCCGTTCAATCCTTAGTAGTTCTTCCAGACTAGGAATGCAAGTGGTTTCTGTCCCGTATAAAATCACAGGTTTTACGACAGTGTTGTAGTGTCTTATTTTTGCTTTTGTCGACAGGGTTTTTTTGTTGTAAACATTAGTGGTTGCAAAAGATAGTTTCTGTAGTTTAGTTATTCTTTCCTTTATACTTTCTTTAATTATGTAATATTATCACCTAAATACATTGATAAATGCATATAAATACATTAATTAATTATGTAATTAATATTATTAATGTTAACTTTTTGTTTAATAAACTAATATTATTATGTTATTAATAGTAGAATAGAGAGATATATGCTTTATTGAGACAATTAACAATAAACATAGTGCTGCCCAACTTTATTGGGTTGCTATAAACACAGCATACTCATCTATCCAATTAAAGACAACAGTGTAATTTATAATTTAGTTATAGTTATATAATATAATACTTAATACTACCTAATACTAGACATATTATATATATATCCATATATAAATAATATATGGAGTACATTGACTACATCGATAAATGTAGTATATTATATACATAAATAATATATACTATAATATTTATCTATATAATATTCTATATTATATGGATAAGTAATATATGAGTATAAGGTATTTAAAAGTGATATAGAATAATAAATGAGCATTCTGTGGTTACGTTTGCTAAAAACGCGGACCGTAGTGAAGAGCGGTTAGGGAATTTTAAAGGCTGGAAAACATTGGGGCTCAGTTAGTATGTGGTGATAAAGGGAAAATCGAGTTCTAATTTCGAATGACTACTGCTAGAATGCGCGCCGGTAAGACAGTAAGTGGTTACCGAAAAATAGCTGTTAAAGGGAGCAAGTCCCCTCTTCGCCAGGAATGCCGTTTCTTCTCCCCAATCCATATTAAAAATAAGCACTTTTGATTCAAGACGCCTTAAAAACAAGAGGGTTATACGAAAAGGCGCACGAGTTTTCCACTTGCAACTCCGTGCGGCTTGTTTGACGTTCGTTTTGGGATATGCGCCTTGTTTCATGCCTCATGTTGCATGAAAAAAGGCACCGTCTAAACGCACCTTTAGTACTGTTTTTTTTTTTTTTAATATCTTTTAAATTAATTTTCTGTCTTAACTTTTTTTTCTTTCTAGACCTCCTGCTGAGGCTTGCATTGTTAACCGAAAGGTTGGCACATAATAAATTATGTATGTGTACAAAAATAAATTAATCTAATTTTATTGCTGTATACATATAGCACAACCCAACCATCTTCTTTCTTATGATAATTAAAGAAATTATATTATACTAAATATATAATTAATAGTGGGCTTGATGAAATGAGGGAAAAAGAATGGGAGGGGAGTTTTAACGTGAAAATGTTAGGCAGGTGTGACTTGTAAATTGTATGGATTGAACAGAAAAGACTTATGAGAGTGTACTGGAACGGATGATATTAGTTGACTATTATTTTCACTCTCAAATCCTCTCTGTTTCATCATCAAAATAGTATGTTAATAACTGTTTAACAAAAGTGATAGTTTGTGAACATATTAGTATTAGATTAGCCTGAAAATTCAACTTTAATGTAACTTTTTATTTAAATTAAAATCTTAATGTATATGAAAATTAACTATTAATTTATTTTGTTATTTACTTTAGGATTTATGGTAGAGTTTGTCAATATTGCATATTTTTATATGCATAATCCCCACACATATCCTGATAAACCAAATGACTTAATTAATTGCACCATTTCTCAACACATCCTTCTTATATTTTCTAATTTTTAAAATTAAAATTTTTTTTGTTTCTGGTATACAATGTTCCATTTACATCTACACTGTACTTGCTCCTAGGTTTCTATTTCATGACCTTCCCTGTTATCAAAGGTTCAAGAACGAATTGAGGCTTCTTCTGCATCCAGAACAACTGGTCGAGTCACAGGCTGTTGCTTTAACAAGAATTAGTTAGCCATTGCTGCTGAGAAAGATGAAATTCTAAAAAAGAATAAGTATTGACTAACTTCTCATCGAATGTCCTCATTCATACCAAACCAGTATATCACTTTTTTATTCTCGTCTGATTCATGGCTTAGCCTCTTAGGGGTGTGCGAATCTGTTCATATCTCATTGACAGGGCTACAGTGATACGCTCACCTTTCAGATGTCATCCCCGCAACCAGTTCATTCTGAAACAACCAGAAATTCCTCAATTCTTCTGGGAGCTGCTCAATATTCTAGCCATCCAATTGTAATCTGCAAGAGCTTCTATAAAACTTTTTGTATACATACTTTTTGAGTTGCATTTAGATATTTGAGTGATTTGCACATATACTATAGCATATTTTAGCACTTTTGAAACTCAAGGCTTTCAGTGTAGAAAATAAATACGACTTTCTCATCAAGAATAAGAAATCAGCTACACGGATACTCTTTTCTGGCTTATAGATTATTTGAGGTGTGAATTTTTGTGAGAAGCATACGTTATAATCTTTTAGGTGCACTTAATATTTTCTTACTTAGAGGTTTTTTTATTATTCTCAGCAGTGGCTTATGATCAGTCTCTTCTATAATATCATTCTTTTTAAAAGGTTATTGCTCAAATCTCTCAAAACATAAATTTCTTTTCCTATTTGTGCATAATCGATTTCTGCTGGGCTTGATGCACTGTCTAGTAATAGTGTAGCACAAGGAACATGTTTACTAGTATTACACCTACACCGTAATTTTTATTTCATGATTTTTACTCCTGGAGCAGGTTCCAAATCGACGGTGGGAAAAAAAAATGATTTTTGTCATGTTTGAGTTGATAGGTCGATTTGTTTCTGATCTAATTCTGTTTAACTAGGTGGTGTTCCAGGCGAAGTTTTTCTATCAGATCGACAAAGTTTGTGTTTCACCGAGCTCATTCTTGCTTTATTACCTTAGTGTAAAGTACGGCTTCGCTTGGTTTTCGAAAACATTACCAAGTAGAAGTATAGTCCTTCGTTGTTAGACGCATTACTGAGCATTTATTGTTTAATTAAGTATTTTTCGATATATGTCATACTATTAATAACCTTTTATCATGTATACAGAACCTACACATATATCTTGATGTTTCAAACGACTTACCTCATTACTAAATATCTTGATAGTTAATATTCATAAAGTAGGCTTGGATTAAAACTTATCATATATTTTGGTTTATGTTAAATAATACATCTATATGTAAATATTTTGTTTATGTAAAAGATAATTATCAAACAATAAACCTCAAAAATTCCTAGGATATTACAAAAAGAGCAACTAAATAGAAAACCAATAAACTAAGTTTAAAGCAACAACTTATTATATTACATGAATTGATCTTATTATTTAATTGAGTTGATTTAAATATACCTGAAGTAGGTGGTGCGATTATATTTTCAACATTCTTGTTTTCTTCTTCTTCTTTATTACCTGAAAAAAAGAATAAAGAGATCTAATGATGAATTTTTTTTTTTATGACAGCTAAATTTTTGTAAATCTATAAAAATGTTTTATAAAATTAGAGTTGTTTCGCCAGTGTTAATAAGTATAAGCGCTTGTTCAAGTACAAAATACGTTAAATGTTTGATAGAAATGATTTCTAATCTCACTTATAGTGATGTTTATTTTAATGGTTATATTAAATATAATAAAGTGAGACCGTCTGAAGACCCCTTAGATTTGTCATATATTACTACCAGTAGAGTAGTACAGAGGCACATATTAAAACATAAATGGTGAGGGAAAGAAGAGGAGGGGAGGGGGTTAACTGATCTTGGCCTCCACTGACGAATCTCCTAATTCCGGCCCTGGGTTCTGCTATAGGTGATCATAGGAAATTTTTATTTATCATGTTATTACAGTAGCTTTCACCTTCCTTGAAGCCTTTTCGAAACGACAATGGTTTTACACTGAGGCAGACCATTAATTTGGGATCTTGGGAAGGTTGACTTCGGTCGATCAGGTTAGAAGGAATTTTCTGCCTGTGCAGTGTATCACAAATCTCTTCACACGGGACTAAATCGAAGGTTATCTTCTAGGTGTTTTTATTCCAGAATGGTTTCAAATGTATACCTTCAAACGCCTTCACTATACCCTAGAACTTCCTTTTGTTTCTCTATAATTGTCGTCAATTGATTACGCAGTCTCGCTAGAATTTGGTTAAAATTTTTACCACAGCCTTTCCATGGTTCCTATTGCCTACATACTCTTTCAACTCCAAAAGGTGTCTCGAAATGAAATATGTCTTCCTTCTTTTCATTCACTGCGCTTTCAACATCATGATTCCACCAGCTTTATTTTTACGAGAACCAAACTTTATAACGCTGTGAACCCTTTTAGCGCATTACTAAAATGAATAAACAAAAAGAATCTTTACACTAAATGTAAAGAACTCTGTATGTAAAGAAACAACACATTATTTACATATAATTTAAGTGTTAATTGATATAATTTAGGTGGAACTTATTGGAACCTGTACTGAGTAACCCCTGTCGGTGTCGCTAAGCTTTTGAACCTCAACAACTGACAGCTAGATAACATATGAATGAGATGCAATGCTCAATTATTTACCTTGCCAAATTTATGAAAATAATTAATAATACTAGCGTTAAGCTTTCTTTATTTATTATACCAATGGACGAAGCAACATTAACTCTGTTGAAGTTTTCGCAGGTATCTAAAAATCCGGATGTAGATATCCATTATACAAGTGATAAGAGATTATTGTGTGAGACGACATGCCCATAATGCAATACAGTTTCTCCACCACTTTCACCATTTTCAATTATTATATTTATTAGAATATTAAAAAGTTAAGATCTTATCATATAAAAATATTTATAGAACTATGTTTTTCAGACTACTTCGACATTTACTAGACAAACGTTCAAAGCTCCCAATTAATTACAAAAGATTCATATACATGACTGTGATTAGACCTATTTGGACGTCCGGAGTTGAGCTTTGGGGCTCCACTAAACCATCCAATTCATCTCGTATTCAATCCTTACAATCCAAAATCCTTCGTAAAATCCTCAATGCTCCTTACTTTGTTACCAATAAACTTATCCAAAAAGATCTTAATGTTCCATATGTTGCTGATTTAGCCCACACCAGATACATATCCTTTCATAGTTAGCTCCATAATCACTCAAATCCGTTAGTTTCTCAACTTGCTTCCCACTCCATTCCTGATAATCCTCCGAGGCGTCTGAAACGAAGATGGCCTAGAGACCTTCTAGTGTAGAAGTTTTAATAAAGTGCTACTGATGAGTAGTTCTTTCCAAGTTTTAACATGTTATTATAATCGTTGTCAATACATTTACTTGATGTATACATTCTGTACAGTTGTAAATTTCAATAAATGTATATTAAAAAAAAAAAGTATTTAAAAAAAAAGAAAAAAAGAACTATGTTTATGAAACGATTTCATGGAGAATCGTGAGATGATGCAATCTGAAGGATTCAATGCACAAGAACCGAGCGGATTCAAAATGTAAATTTAAGTGAATAGCGTTATTTCTTTTTTTTAATATTAATTTTTCAAATATTTTAAACTTCGTATTAACATTTTTGATTACTTAAATTTGTAAATAAATGTAGCATTCTCTAATGCAGACTAAAACAAATAATTCAAGTTTACTTCGAACAGGAATGGGCTTTCCTACCTAAAAGACAGTCCAGGGACCACCTATTCTTCCAGCAAATGATTTGAGAAAGGCTAGCGACCGATTTTAATAATATATATGAAAACTAGCATGCACAAACCTCTTAAATTTTATAATATGAACAACAGAAGAAAATCTCACCTTTAACAGAAATAATAGATACCTAGACATTTTCACCAAATAAATAAACAATGAATTAGACAAGTTATTTAAAAGTAAAATTATGCAACATTCCAATTCCTAGTATAGCATTGGCAATAAAGACTTGCCCATTTAAATTGCATAATGTACAATTGAATAGGCCCTACCGATCTAAAAAAGAATCATCAAAATTGACGGGGGTTCTCAACTCGTCTGTATTTTTTTTTGTGTGTATGTTACGCGATTACTCCGTCAATTCTCAATCAATTTTGATGATTCTTTTTTAGATCGGTAGGGCATGCTTCAGAGGTGGTCCCATAAAAAATATTTTAAAATCAATGCAGTACTTTTTAGGAAAAATCAAAAAAACAGTTAATAAGTGATTTTATGAACTGTTTTTTTGATTTTTTTTTTGAAGTCGGTTGAAAATAGGAAAAAAATCATTCAACTATAGAAATATAACAAATGATTTATTTGCGTTAAGAGATTTGGAATGCACTACGCTCAAAAAATATTCCTTTCCAGCTGATAGAGACTGTAATTTCAGGCTGCCAGGATCCTAGGTTAGTGGTCCACATCAGTGTCCAAAACGTTGTCTTGTAAAAATGGCATAAAGCAAGGTGAAATCTTAAGTCTCCTCCTCTTTTTAACATTTATAGGCAAAATTCTCAAGATCTGCAAGAGAAGAATCTTCGAACTGAGAGAAGGGAAGGGCAACTGAGGACAAGAGGATTGTAGAGGAGGCCATAAGATAAGACGTCTGCTAGGACCATAAGATGGTGATGATGATGATTATATCATTAAATATGAAAAGATCCTTTGGGTACTATGCTCAAATGGATCCCTGGGGTAGAACTCCCTCTCCAACCTTTCCTCGCTAAGCCTTTGTCTGTAATGATTATGAACCGTATACCATATTATAGCCATTTGTCTAGCTTTATCACCAATGCCTATAAGATATTCTCACTCAGACAAACTAACTAATTAACAGCTCATACACCATCTCAACGGTAGAGACTGAAATAAAGTTGCTAAGTATAGCAAAGCATAGAAGCTCTGACGTTACGTTAGCACGTCCAAAGTTACTTAATCTAAAATGGCAAATTTCAATCAAGATTTAAAATCCGATGAACACTCTCCATTGCTATAAATATGCTTAGTATTTAACAGCTATAGAACAAAGATATAAACTTGTAATTCAAATTACATGATTTTAAAGTATTACAGTTTTTAGAATATTTATTTGTTGATTTTGGAGGATGATGTTGATAAGAAACACTTTGCCTTCATAAAATTAATATAATTTGATATCACCTGTTGTATTTATATTAATTTATTATATAAAGTTTGCTCAATAATGTTTTTTAGTTTGTAAATTAGGTAACCACGTTAAATTCTTAGTCATAATTATATAAATATAATTATGTAGTATGAATAAATTTGTTATAGCTCAATAGCTCATTAGGCGGTTTTAATGGTTTTACTTTGGGTTGTTTGATTCTTAGAGAGCCTATGCATTATGTATTGGCATTCGCCATTCGATCAATAACATTTATGTTTACATTTACTTGTTACGTCAATGGTCGTATGAACTTGCAGAGAAGTCTCGATAGATTCTTATAACCGATTCCATTATGTGTGTAATAAAATGAAAATCTTATTTCCTCGTTCTGTTACTCTGACTTCAAGCGGGTCTGCGTTTGCATCTCTTTCACCTTAACGTCTGAATTATATTTTGGTAGGCACATAATAGGTAATTTATTGAATTTTATATCATTGGCTTGAACGTTGAAGCGCAAAATCCATTATGCTGACTTGATAAGAAGCATTTTTAAAACATTTAAGGCTTTGTAGGAATCTTAACCGGAGTAGAACCATTTCGTACTAACAGGCCCGGAACAAGGGCAAGGCGGGGGGCGGCAAAGTTTAAAAAGTATATAAAAAAAATTAAGTTATTTATAACTTTTTCAAAGAAATAGTGTCACAATTAATTTCCGCATCTAAACAATAGCTTATGGAGGTATTATTTTTTAATGATGGGGGAGGAGGAGGGAGGGGGGATTGGAATCTTTGCCCTCTGAAAAATCTTGTAGTTCCGGCCCTGCGAACTAAAACATATTTATCATGATCAGAAACTTCGGCATAAATTTAAAACAATAATTTCTCCAACTTGTTTTGAGTCCTTTCTTCATATATATAGCCTATCATCTCTAAAAACTAGGAATGTTAATTGAAAATGATTGAAAGACAAAACAATTTCATTAGGGAGACCAACATTTTTTAATGTTTGCCAAGTGTTTGAAGGGCAGTACAGTTAGCCAACCTGCTACTGGTATAACCTGCTAGCGATCCTCTTTTTGGCAGTTAGATCTTATTACAGTTATTTGAGAGCATATGGAATCAGATATAGTTAGTAAGGATATGGTGCATGAGTAAAAATAAGCGGTTTGAATAGCAACTCCAATGTAATTGAGGATTTTACTAAGACTGCTTGTATGATGTTTATCATTTTGTATCATTATCTTAATTATAATTCTGGATCTATTGATCAGCAGCCCTTTGCTTCTACACCAATCGCGTTCAACTTTTCACGGAGTCTCTTCCTCCATATCTCCTTTCGTACAAGACGCTGTTTCGTCATTCTTCCTGAGCATGTTTCCAAAGTACTTAATCTTGGGCTCCTCTAGGATGGCCCATCTAACTGTTAATTTTGTGGTTAACCCTCAATTAGCATTTAAGACTCTTGTTATCACCACAGAAGGATGCACCAATTTATTCTGTTGTTATTACTAATAAATTAATGTTCAACTCATATTCCAACTCTGAAAATAAATAATTCGATTTGCTCGTCATTAAATATTAATTAATTATCAAGTAACTAATTAATTTATAATAAATGACCTACCGCTTACAGGCTGAGGTGGCTTTCTCACAACTTCTTGCCTTGGTCCGGTATACTCATGCCACCTGTAAGTACTCCGGTATTCGGAGTGTAGCTGAAACATATTCAGAAGATTTTAAATTCATTAAAACTACAAGAAAAAAACCATAAAATTTATGTGTTCTAGTAACAAGAAAACCGAATTAAAAAATACATTCATAAACATCTATTTAAAAATGACAATGAATATTGAATTTAAAAATAAAATTATTTTAAACCATTTCACTTCTAAGTAGTGATAACATTTATTAATTAAATGTAAAAAATGCATCTAGACATTCTTTTAAACAAATATATCAAATATCAGTATCCATAATTATCTCAACGAAAAGAATAAGTAAATATAAAGGAAATTGAAATTATAAGTTACTTTTAATATCCTAATCACTTATTTCCTTAACAAATTTGTTCTCTCCCAGCTAAACAAAGATGGAAAGTTTTTAACTTAAAGATAAAGCATTGTACATATTTGGAGAAGAGTCATACAGGTCATACAGTGGCTCCCAGTCTAAATGATACACCAGCATATTTATAGATGTTTTTGAATAAATAGATAGTTCAAATTATATTAGATTAAAAACAATAATTTATTGTAGTCATTGAACATCGTAGTAGTATGTAATGTGTATATAAACATATAAAAAATAAACAAGGACTTAATAATAAAAATAAAACAGAATTGTTTTCTTATCTCACAGTGAAAATTATACACCTTTATTTTATCCAAATATTTGTTTACTTTACAACAAAATGAACAAAATCTGGTGTGTTTTGGAACTTATTTTAATAATGAGAGCACCCACAACGTGAAAAGAACGTGAGTTAGTCATTCAACATTATAATGATGGGAAATCTTTAAATAAAATAGCCGAAATTATTTTAAAAGGCCAATCCACTGTGCAGCATGAAGTGGAGAGATCCAAGAAGGAAAAGTGCATTGAAAAAAAAAAAGAAAAAGAAGTTAAAAGCACTTGAAAAACTGATAGTGATGAGACCTGACCATCAAAGAAATTAAAAGAAATACATTTGTGAACTGAGACCAGCCAGTAAGTTCATAAACAGTGGGGCATTTCCTAAGAAAAAATAAATTTCATGGACCATCAAAGAAATTAAAAGAATTAATCAAAATTACGCAGGCATTGATGACCTTAGGGTTTTATGCCTATAAGCCCAAACAAACAAACAAACAAACTGAAGGACCCTACATTTGAATTTATAAGATTTGTTTCTGACACCCAAACGCTATATCTTGACTGGACAAATCACACAGATCCCCACACAGACAACTGTGCATCTAACTGCTTAGGTAAGCCAGTAAGTTCATAACCGTGGTTTACTGCATAAGCTGAAGAAGACTTGGCCTCCACTCTACCTTTTCAGCATTATAAACTCATTTTTGACCAGCAGGACGTTCCAAGTGAGAATAAAAAATGCTATCAGCGAGAGAAATATTATCCTCGCAGGAGTACCCCAGGGTGCCATACTGAGTCCTCTTTTATTTAACCTCTATTGCTCGGATATCCCCCAGTGTGATGAGGACAGTGAAGCCATCGGAAAACTTCAATGCGGCATTAACGGTGTCTCGTCATGGGAAGACGGAAGCAAAAATCTTCACCTTTCGTCGCTTCAACCTCACCAACCTGATTACACTTCGACTCGATCACATCCCAGTTCCCTGGAATCCTAAAGACCAGGCAGTTTACCTAGGAGTACACCTTGACACCAGACTGACTTGGAGAAAACTAAACATTTCATGAATGTGTAGCTCGAAAACAGAAACCTTTCATAGAATAAATCAAAAATTAAGATGCATTTTGCAAAATGAATATTTACTGAAGGATCGACCCAAGCTGAGTTTTATAACTTAGGACAAATGTTATATATTTGCTGATTTATTGTTGATCCGAATTTAAATAAATAAATTTGTTATTTCTGAGTCCGATGGACGTTGCAATGTGTGGAGGAAGGTCTTCCTGATTTTAGTTTATCTCTTTTTTCTTCTCTTATGCACA
The DNA here is from genome assembly GCA_003667255.2 of Euschistus heros. NCBI lineage: Eukaryota > Metazoa > Arthropoda > Insecta > Hemiptera > Pentatomidae > Euschistus > Euschistus heros. The sequence goes on along the minus strand of RCWM02000103.1, from coordinate 1,700,592 downwards.
TTCGTGCCTTTGTTTTATTAAGGGGAACGATTAGTTCCAGAATAAAGTTTATTTTTCATTCGATCATTCATTCATTCGTTATTTTTAAAAAATCGGCCACAGAAAGAAATTTCAAATGAATTAATAAAAGAAAGTATATGCAAAGGAAAAAGTACAATCCTGTTTTGTAATGTCTCATTTCATGGATATGGGTATTTCTACAGCAACACAGCTACAAATACAACATAGCTACGTTTATCACTTAAAATAAGAACTAATGAATTGTGATTGGATGTAGGTAATTAGAGAGATACTGAAATCTTAATACAAACATGTTAAAGGTTTTGTAACATTTTAAATTAACCTGTAAATTAAATAAATAAAGAACTTTTAGATCTGAAGATGAACAATAAGGATGAATCAAAATTTATGAGACTGGAGTTAATTAAAGAGAATGTACTGAATAATTTTCGAAGGATTTTGGATTATAAGGAATATCTTGTTTTGTTTTCAGCGGAATATTAAGTCTATTTTGTTTCCCAAGCCACATCTAAAACCGTCCTGATTTACTCTTCCTGTAATCAATTAAATAGAGGGTCTAGAAGCGAAAGTCACGCACTATTAAGCAAAGAGATTTCAAATTATTTCCGTCTCTCCGCTTATTGATCAGTGTTATAAATTGTCATGAATCTAAGTCGAAGGCTTAAATGGATTTTATTTTTAATCGAGCTGAAAGAACTTGGTGCTTTAAGGTTCGAGGATTATAACTAGTGGAAGTTTTGACTGCGATTTGGTGTGTTTCATTCGAACACGGTCGGCTTTAGTTTTAATTCTTGTTCAGAAAGTTATACTTAAATAGAAACTGCATATTGCCGGCCAGAAAAGTGTATTGTGGAACGATGGAGAAGTGGGGATGAGAGGATACATAGGTTCATCGATATCTCAGCAACCATTAATCTGATGAATACCATCTTTGACACAAATGATTCAGAGGTATTCTGAAGCCTTTGGAGAAAAAAATAAAATCTTTTCCACAAAAATAGTTCAGAGTGATCTAGAGCCCTTCAAACCTATTTCACAAATAGGGAACTTCAATTCAATATTCATGATCCACGTTATGAAGCTCCAGGTTCCCATTAGCTTTATATTGTATATATTATTTAATATAGTTTATACATTATATAAACATGCACTTTCATATGTTATTCCGTTAAATATAGTTTTTCTAGGACGGTTTTTACTGTACCGTTAAACAACCAATATTTGAAATGTGACTACAATATCTTGAAAGGATGTACTGTTTCTTGATCAAAAGTGGTGATTTGGCCACTAGCATGAGTACAGGAACAGTGGCTGTGGGCTCACAAAAGCTTGTAGGCTCCAGTATACTTTAAGGTCGCCCAGAAAATAGCTTAGACCTTCAAATATCTTCGAATTCCTCCAGTACCCAGGAACGATTAACCGTTCTCAAACAGTCGATACTAATAAATCGATTCTTAAGCAATATTGGGTTTATAATGATGGACATTTATTAATGCCTAACACTTCAAAGATGATTTTGAGCATCATATCATTGAATTTACTGTTTCAGTGTGATGGTCCTAACGATTCGTCTTCCATCAGGAAAGTAACACCACTGATTATAAGGTTCTATAAATATCACTTACGTAGAAATGTAAAGCATTGATCTTGATAATAACATTAAACTGAAAAGCTGGGCAAAAGTAGATCGGCTGATTAAATTAAATGTACTAATTAACGATGCTTTAAAATAAAGGTCGACACGATATTGACTATAATATATCATTAGTTAACCAATGATTTCTGATTTGTTTTAGTTGAAATTAATTGAACGATGTGTACGAATATAACGCCCAAAGAACAAGATTGAGAAAAACTTTAGCAAGACACATACTCAGATATATACTCATAAAAGTTCATGTTCTCCCTTTTGGTCTGAAGAAAGCTCCAGCCATACTCCTGATTAGATGAAACGAAGATCAGGAAATATTTTGCGTCTGATATATTGATGATATATCGATATTCTCTATGAAGATTATCTTCAACATGTTAAGAAAGGGTCTAGCGAGTTGATTGAAAGATTCTTATCTTGCTTTTACTGTTCTTCATAAAAAAATAGCCATACAGCTAATCATACATCCCTAACCTCTTTAGTGAGAAAACAATGGGGGTGTTAACTCTTAACAGAATTTTTTTTTTCAGTATAGATTTAAGGTATTTAAACTGTACATAAAGGTTTACTATCTACTAGATTTTAAAAGCTGACAAGTCAGATAGTGAAATAGTTATGATGACACACAAAACCACACTCCCTCATTAGCCAACTAGCTAGCGAATTGGAATCACCTGTTATTTATTTTTGTCTGGGTGTTTTAGCGTTATAAAATGAAGTGGTACTTGAATAATATTGTGGGATTTCTTCAAATCTACCAGCAGTGCCCTGTGTTATGGAATTTTAAAGACAATGACTATTACTACTTATTATCCATGATTTTAAAACACTTTCATTTGCGTCAATTACTGCTTTCCCTTTGTTTTTAAATCATTTTTGATAGCATGATAACAACTCCCGTGGGGTCACCTGTGGTGTAGTGGTTAGCATAGCAGCCTACTAAACCCAAGATCGCGGGTTCGCAGCCCGGCAGATGACCTTAGGATTTTTTAAAGGTAGTAAATAATGCTTAGCTATGCCGTCCTTTGGAAGGGACGTAAAATCCGGAGCCTGAGCTCTGTGCTAACCTCTCCTCAGGTACTCGTTAAAGATCCCTATCCTAATTATACCTGGATAGGCAAAATTTAGGACTCCCACCGTAGCATCGTCCGATTAGCCATAGCAGCATAAAGTGACGTTCAACGAAATAAACAAACAACTCCCGTGCGAACTATATCCGTCGACATTTGTTAGACACTGAAACCGAATACCAAATAGATAAACGCAGCTAGCCCACTAGCTACCATAATGACACACGGTTAGTAATAGCAAACTTGTCATCAAGTCAGCGAATAACGATTAAAGTAGTCCAGCTTTCAACTTTTCTCGTAGATAGTTTACAATCTGCTAGCTAGCTAGTAACACAATTTTATTGGGATAGTTTACAATCAAATGAATTCACCGGCTAGTATCAAGTAAACTACCTTAATTTAATCTTTGGTTGGAAACCTCTATTTATATTTTTATAAACTTTTCTGGTCACTTTATTGCATTTCAACTCTTCAATAGGTTTCATATTTTTCTTTCAGAAAGCCCTTCTTTTTTTTTTTTTTTTTTTTTTTTGCACATACAATGTACCTCGCTTTCTGTTAACTCAAACGGTATTCCGTTGTGATCTGCCTAGTGCAGAGCAGTGCAGCATAACAAATCTTTTTCGTTTCTTATCCGTAGGGCTTGCTGCCTCCGTAACTTCATTATTTGGATCCCCTCTCATCAATTCTTCAACCATCATTCTATTACCTAGTTCTACGAAGTATTTCGTTTTTCCAGGATATTTGAATCTATCCAAATTCCAGGTCTTTCTTTTTATGCAGTTTTGCCGAGCGAGGAACGTTTTACGTGCAAAAAAAGAAAAAAACAAAAGTAGGGCCTTCATAGAAACCCTATATATTTCCTAGCAAGAAACAGATGGAACATATTAAAGAGTTGTAATGCAATAACGAAACAAAAAAAAATTTTTGGGCAGTGAAATAAAGGTTTCCAACCAAAGATTGATAAGTGTAAGCATAAAAGAGGCAAAACAATAGGAAAGAACAGCAGTTATTTATCGATGGGTAGAACTTTTCATAGCTGTATACAGTGCAAAAGCTCAAGACACTGACTCTCATAACGTAAATTCAATATTCAACCACAGAAACGATATAGAACCACCATATATGAAATTCTTCTTAAAACCAATGAAAAATAGAAAAATTCGTCGGATTCTCTATTGGCTGAATTTCGCAAAAACTGTGAGGATATTGTATAGGAGCAATTATACTCCCTAATGTTAGATAAATGGGAAAAATAAAGAATGCCCCGAGATTAGAAAACTACCCTCATATTTCACATATATAAGAAGGGCGATAAACTCCAACGCAATAATTATTGCGGCATCTCACTTTTAGCAGTGACTCATAAAATCTTTTTAAATATTCTACTAAAACAATTAAACCATTAGGCCACAAGCATTATAAATAATTACCAGTGCGGGTCCAGGCGAGAAAAAGGCACAACTGACCAGATTTTGTTTTGAGACAGCTGCTCGAAAAATACTTGGAATACAAAGTTGACTTTTATATTCTTTTCATCGATTACCGGCAGCGTCAATAGAGCAACAATGAGCGAAGCCTTAATAGAATTCAATGTTCCTTACAAATTGATAAGGAAAATTAATATGACATTAAACGATAGTCGAGGTAAGGTTGCTGTTGGTGAAAAATTGAGCTACGATTTCCCTGTTTTGACAGGAGTAAGGCAAGGTGACGTCCTGTCAGCTGCCCTCTTTAACCTGACCTTATACAGTGTAATTAAAAAGCTTGATATTTCAGGATGTATTTTGCACTCATCTACCCAGTTATGTGCTTGTGCAGATGATATTTGCTTGATATTTAATGTTCAATAGCTCATAGGGTTTTTCAGTTCGCTGAATGAAGAAAGTGAAAAAATGGGACTCTATATAAACGAATGTAAAATTAAATACATGAGCATTAGTTCAGACCAAGAATTAACTACAATGGATATTGATGATTATCCATTTGAAGAAGTAAATAGTTTTAAATATTTGGGGTCAGAACTGAACGATAAATATAAGGAAATTTACAAGATAGACAGAAGAATAATGGAATTCAACTGGGCATTTTGTAAACCTAAGAATATTTAAAATTAAAATAATGTCCTAAAATAAATACTAAAATTCAGCTGTACAAAATCTTAAATAGAACATTCCTGACCTACCGAGCAGGGACATTACCTTTAGCCTGAGGGTGTTTCAAAGGAAACTCCTGCGAAATATGTTTGGCCCTGTTTTTAACGCTGACTCCAATACATGGAGAATTTATTAAATATCCAATGTGGTACAATTTATTAAAGCAGGTTGCACAGAATGGCTAGGCCATGTAATATGTATGCCTCAAGACAGAATGCCAAGCAAACTATTGCTTTGAAATGCAGTTGGTAAAAAAAGAGTAGGCCGACTGCGAAGACGATGGATGCAGGCTACAGGACGAAGGAAAGAGATAGAGAAGTGTGGAAGCAAATAGGGAAGGAATCCCAGATCCGTCCTGTGTTGTAAAACTACTTACAATAAAAAGTAAGGCAAATTCAATCAAGATAATTCAGAAAATATTAGGATTGAAATATTCCCAACAAGATTCTAATATTTTCCATCTGATAATTGAAGATTTTGAAAGAGATACTTAACCAGCTCATCTGTAATAAATACGAAAAATATAGAAATCTTATTGATAATGAAACATCTGATCTCGCATCACATCTGTTCGGATTTGTAGAATGTTCCCTTGGTTTTATTTCTGATGATAATTACATTAGGCATTAAAAAAAAAAAAAAGTTACACGAAATTATCATCACAGAGTCTTATGGATTTTCTAGAACTATGTGATATTGATCGTAAAATATTATTTACTGACACATATCAATTGTGATCAGCAGTTCGGTATCTAGCGGAAATAGTGACTGACAGCGAAATAAACCTCAAATATTTAAAAGATCATGAAAATATTATAAATATAAGAATACGATCGAGGCTTTGAAATAGCAAGACGTATGAACACGTTTATGAAGTTAATGAGCCGAATTTCAACACCTATGAAGAAATTCGAAGATACGTTTAAGATTTTGGAAATAGAAACATAATGGGCTGCACACGCTCGTTATAAATCAAAAATTATAAAACCAGTTGAAATGTTGAACTTAATTCATGAAATATTAAGAACGCTAATTCAGCCACGTACCGTAAATAGTTTTTATTTCACTACGCTATGTAACACCTATTCAACCCGTCTATAATCTTAAAACTAGTTCATGAATAGCCACGTACAGTTTATATTTCACGTATACACGTTTTTATTTCGTAAAGATATCTTAAATAGAAACCGAAAAATAAACATTTATTTGTTAAGGGTTGGTACCCCCATCATTCCCTTACTGAAGAGGTTAAAGATTTAAGATTAGGTGGATGGTAAAAATCCTTTACTTGACGCTGGTGCAGTTTTGCGCAAGCTTAACTCGTAAGACTCTTTTAACAAGTTCTAATGCTGAAGGTTTCAAGTCGAAATTAATCAAATGTTTATTTTCAATTAAGTCCTCCAATATCGGGTACAAACAATTTCGTAAAACAGGGTTTCACCAGCCCAATAAAGTTGAGTACCAATCGATATTATAAAAGTGGTGTAAGTAGTATCATTGTTTCACTAAAATTCTATTTGAAGTATATAGAAAATAGCTCCTAGAAACTATAACCAACTAATTTTACATTTCGGAAAAATAATTTGGATGGTCTAGCGATTATGAGCATTTAATATTATCAAAAACTATTAACATTCTGTACCAAACTTAGCTATTTACAACATTGAAATACCCGATTTTCATAGACAGGTATTAGCTTAAAAGGTTTGGGGCAGTTTTAAGTAAACAGTCACCAGAAGATACAGTCCAAGTTTACTACAACTTGTGGAATAATACTCTATTAGACCTTATTATTTATTTATTGCAGTTTAATTTCAAAGGTGAATATAATATCCTTACCAATCTACACCCTAAAAACATTGAGAATTTCGAGAGTGAAGTTGCAAACAAGGTTGTGAATTCCATTAATTATTCTTCCATAATCAGCTAAACATCTTTCTGATTTGAAAGCAGCAAAACTAATTTAATCTTTTTATTTAGCCTTTTCTATTTGTATTTCGACTTTCGCATTCATATTTAAACATTTTCCAATTATTTTTAATCTTGTTTCATTCTATTATAAACCAATCAATTTATATTTCACGCTTTTCCATATATTTTTTATTCTTTTTCCATTTAGGTTGAACCATTATCCAATTTGATTTAAACTTTTTCTAAATGGAATTAGGTCCCTAAATTTGAGGGAAATTGGAGGGAAAGGATAATAACTATCAAAGCGCCATATTCTGACAATCCAGCATTTATTAAATAACATAATGTAAAAAACAAAATAAAATATTTATTATTGTTATAAAATACATAAAAATCGTATTTATTAACAAGTACAGTGGAGCGTCGATTATCCGAATGTCAGTTATCGGAACATTCAATTAACGGAACCTTTTTTTTAAATGTAATTTTAATTAAATTCATCATATAATTAATTATTTGAATTGTTAAAATTATTTTTACAAAATGATTTTTTCCATGAATTTAAGGGATTTTTATTAAATATCATAAAAAATTATGATTTTTAAGGGATAAAATATCTATATTTATTTCTCAGAAACTACAAAAAATGAATTTTTGTACAAATCTATGCATACATACATTTTTGTTTACTGAGAACATGTATACTTATAAAGACCATTTCATTTATTTTCCTCAATATCTTCCTAATCTTTTGGTTGGTAATATATCTCACCTTAAGTCTTAAATAGTTCTTTGTGAGGTATACTTATACATTGTCTTTTTAATCACTTTTTGTTTTTAAAACTACATGTCATCATCCATGCTAACAAATAGGAAACGAAAGCTCTTTTCATTTAAAGACAAAATGGAAATCATTACATGGATAAAAAAAAGTGAATCGGGTCGAACATCGTCTATCGACATCGTCTATCAACAAATCAATCAAAAATAATTCTAAATTAAACATCAGGAACCACGTAATCTTCACAATGAGACGGGCAGTTTAAGTCGTAAAACTTTGAAAAAAGTGAACTGCTGGAAGATGCAGTTTACACATATTAATTTTTTTTTTTTAATGAATTTCGATTATCCGAATTTTTTTATTATTTAAACCACACATGAAAACATTAGTTGGGATAATTGACGCTCTACGTATAAGTAAATCTTTTATTGTGAAACCTAGGTCCGACTAGGAATGTAGCGCTTAGTATAATAATAATCAATGATTTATTTTATTTTTACATTATTGTACTGTTTGTTATCGAATAATACATTCTAAATTGTCAGAATATGGCGTTTTGATGATTTGTATCCCTTTTTTCTAATTTCCCAGACAAATTTAGGAACCTAGTTCCATTTGAAAAAGGTCTAAATATGATTTGACAATGGTTCAACCTAATTGGAAAAATACTAAAAATATAAGGAAAAGTGTAAAATATAAATGGATAGTTTAAAATAAAATGAAAAATGATTAAGCATAGTTGAAAAGTGTTTAAATATGAATGTGAAAGTTGAAATATAAATGGAAAGGTCTAAATAAAAATGGAAACAGATTAAACATAACTGGAAAATTATTAAACTATTCTGGGAAAAATCAAAGTAAAATTGAAAAATATATGTAACAATAATCCACCATCTCTTAGTGAGCTTGCACCAGCTCCTAACCGAACAACTAGACTTTAAGATTTTACTAAGACGGATAACAATGATGATGATGCTTTTCGCTCTTTTGCCAGCTCAATCAAACAAGCAGCTTGGGTAGCGCCTTCACCGAATAATATTGTAAAACAAACAGACTAGAACTGTGAGATAAATCAAAATATTTAACATCAAATACTTCAACGCCCAATTATTACGTCTCTAACAAAACCTTGACTCTTTTCCATCCAAATCTTCAAAATTTCATCAGAAACTTTCTAATGATCCAAATCATTTGTATAAATCCTTGACCAGATCCATACATCCCAATAATCTTACTACCTAGCTACCTGGTTATAACGGCAGTGGCTTCGAGATCCATTGCAGATTTTGACATGTTCTGGCCAGAGACAGCTTCTCCTCTCACATTTGAAGTTATAACGATCTTTTTACACTAGGGTGGGCCGAAAAAAATACTTTTTTTTTAATTTGGAAATTGTAATAAAGCGGAAAAGTTGCGAATTATATAGGCAAAAAATTATGGAAATCGGTTGACATCTTCCGGTCGCGCACAAAATTTCCTTTTTGCGATCATTTTTAAATTAGGTGTTTTCTTAATGTAATAGTTTCTAACGTCTTCAGATTAAGCCTAAATACATTGTGTTTTAATTTAGTTTAGAACAGTTAGTATCTTCCGGTCGCACATAAACCCTAAAATTTGCCAATAAATTGAAAATTTCACGTATTTTTTACATATGTTTTTTGTATCATTTCTATACTTTTTTATATCGTATTAGTTAAAATATTTTCATACTTGAACAAAAGAACATTTTGTTGCTTTATGGTATAAATAAATTAACATCTTTCGGTTGTACAATGACCCCAGAAAAACAGTATCTTAAAAAAAAGAAAGTCCTATGAAATGCTGTGTGTACCAGTAACAAGTAAAGTACTTTTCATCTTGCTCTAAATTTAAAAAGCTCAAATATTTAGTATAGTTTATTGTATTTAGCATAGTTCTTAGTATATTCTGGAAGCCGGAGAATTGATTGTCAGATCCGACAGATAGACAGAAACAAGCTTAGCAAAGGTCAGCAATACCTACTTGGTATTTCAAAGACAATAAAATCAGGAACCTGCTAAGAAGATTTGGAAGATTACAAGATCATAGGCTCTTATCACATTCGAGGTGGTTGAAGGAACCAAATAGAACTCTCAGATTGTACATAAGTGAAGAAAGTCCCTCACCTGAACTTGTAGGACTAGTTTTGTTTATATTGATATCATAGATGCCAATATGGTTTATTATAAAAGCGACTAAGCACTTTACAGACAGCCCAAAACTTGTTCACCAAGCAAAACTGTCTACCAGGTACGTGCAAAAACTTTGCTTCATTTTGTCGGCCCAGTGATTAAATCGAACGGAATGGTTTTTTCGCCCCCGCAGAACACTTACTATTAGCCATGACTCGAGAAAACAAGAAATACATTGGCTTTTCCAAGAGAGCTTGGACTTTGAAGAATTCTAAAGGCAAGGCAGATAGATGTAGAAATAAAGGGGGTTCAGAAATCTTCAGTCTGACAATTGTGAGTATTAATATTATAATTTTTTTTTTTTTATGATAGTAAATATATTTTTATTTCTTTGTTCCTTACTTTTATTATAAATTAATGTAAGCATTACACAAAATATTTTTTATCGATTGCAATATTTGTAAATATATATATATATATATATATAAAAACTAGATCAAAAATGTAGCCAATTGCCGCAGACCTCACCTTTCTGTTCCCATCCGTTGCAGATATACGATAAATCAGACTTTTTTGAGGAAACCACGTTTTTTTTCCATAAAAGTTATAATATCTCCATTTTGTTTAATTATTTTTCAAATTTTGACCACATTTTCGGATTTAACATTAAATTTTCTATAGTAGCTGAGTACCTGCAACCTTGAATTTCACAAACTTGGTATCTAAAGAACAGCTTGATCTACACCTTATTTGGGGAAGTCACAATGTCGTATTTACTTCGTTACAAAACTTTACACCGTTTTTCGAAAAAACTATCCACAAAACGCTAAATCTCACAAAAACTTCGAAATTTAATCAGCTTTCGAATGATATGTTAAATCTAATGATTTTGTTTCAATTCCATGGAAAAATTCACTTTTAAAACCGAAAAAACATGGTGTTCTCGCAAACAAATCAGTTACTTGTATAAATAAAACATTACGACAATCCCTTAATGAAAATGTGCATTGTATGACAACAACACATTGGAGGGATTGGAACAGAAAGGTGAGGTTGCGGCATTTTGCTACATTTTTGATCTAGTTTCACACAATTTTTTTTTTTTTTACATTAAGAGATACTCACCCTGTGTGTATTATATAAAATATAATATACATATATATGTGGTAATACAGCAAACAATTATTGATAGATAGTAAACATAATAACGTGAAGTGTTGGCATAATGACCGACCGAAACTTAATTTTCAGCCGAAACCGAAACCGAACTTTTTGGTTTTTCTTAGGTTCGGTCGAAACCGAAACTCCTTCAGAATCACAAAAAAGTTCATAATTCTCTAGAATTTAAAGGTTTAAAGAGTAATAAGGGCACTTGGACAATTTACCCTCCCTAATAGTAATAATAATTATAATTAAATAAAGACATCGAAACAGTTAAATCAAATTGGAATAACTTTTCTGTTAGTAAATTCTTTTTATTTTGATATATAATATTAAGTTTTGAACAGTATTTATATTCTTTGAAATAATATTCCAAACTTTAGTAACCCGTAAAGAGATATCCCAGAGATAATGAAAGTTAAACATTGACTGACTATTAATTCAAAATTAGATCATACAATTTAAGAACACTTACTACTATTTAAAAAATATAAGATTTGAAAATTGAAACGAAATTCCATATGATTATATTTGAATAATCATCACTTCAAAAATAAGATTTTACACAATTATTTCTATGATATTCTAAAATAATTTTATTTCATTCTACTTTTTTTTTTCTTTGAAAAAACCAATTATATTAGGACGTTAAAGTTTTCTTGCTACTTAGAGATTATTGAATCTATTTCTCAATAACTTGGCATTTACTTCATTAGATAATCAAGAAATTGATTAGTAAAAATATTATCTGACCTAAATATTAGTTGCCAAGCTGGACTTAAGCCTTATAAACTTTTATTGACAGTTATTGGAATTTTTTAACATAAAATTATGTAGAATAAGTTTCTGAATAATAAAATGAGACCGTGTTATATTTTATTTGAAATATCTAAAGCTAAAAAAAAAACAGATTATATTCTTCTTTTCGAGATTTTATTAGTTGTGTTACAGATCTTTTGTTAGACTTCTGCAGTTTATAAATATAGTATATATCATGAAAATAAAAAAATAACTGAAACCAAAAATTATACATGGCTTCAGAGCCATTTTTTGTTATTGGCTAAAAAAATGAATTCGATATAATTGTTTAATAAAATAAAAAATGCAACACTCTTCCATACCAATGCACTCGCTGCCAGTTGTACATTGATAATTCAAGAAAAGCCTCATAAATTGATATTAAAAATCATTTGATGTATTGTTGATTTATAATATGAATATGATACAACTCAAACAAGACCATTAATCCAATACAATAATGATTATAATGGTCTCATTATCAAATTGAAGTATAATGATCAATAAACAACTTTATTTTTACTGAGAAACAAGTTCATTTTAAAAATTAATAAAAAAAAAAAATAAAAAAAAAATCATTATCGGATTTTTTTAAAATATTAAATTAAATAAATAAAAATTGACAGTGAATATAAATAATTTCATATATTCTGATAACAGTTATCTAAACTTTTACAAAGACACACACACTAATATATACATATATATAATTTTTTATAATATTATTTGCCACGCTGGATTAATAGTTCTAACGTATTACATGCCCTATGTATAATATAAGTACAATTAACGCTAACGTATTTAAAGAACAAGAATAAAGCTTAGAAGCATTTTACTCAATATCGATCCGTTTTTTGACAAGGTTCATGCGGCATTGCCTGACAGAATAATCAGTATAGTTAACAAAGGGATCTATACATGTCCATATTTTTCTATCTCGTTCTAGATGTTGAAGCATGACTATTAAAAAATTGTAAGGGCAAACATTAACAGTATAGATCCAGTAACTTTTATATCTATTTCTTAATGTAAAAATAAATGCTATTGCTATATTGATGGATTCGTCAAACGTCTTATGCTGTCCTTCTGTGCAACTAACCAGCATAATATTTGCCTCCTAGTGGGCAATCCTGAATATGGAAATAACATATGTCAAAGAAGATATCGATTAATAGTTTTCTTGTCTCCTTCAGCTAGCAATAGATTGATTACCTTATCAACGGGCATGGATGGGCATGCACGGCAGAGGTTCCAAAATGTTCCGATCATATTAGCGGCTTACTGGAGGTAATGCATATCAGGGAGGCCGGCAGCTGAAGCAGCTGACTGGAGAATACTGCAGTCTGCATTGACCCGCCTCCACCCGATCGATAGTCTCCCATCCCCTCTCCACAACGACCACCACCTCTCTCCAAGACTGATCCATAGCTTTTACTTAGCTTTTATATATGTATACACACACACACACACACACACACACACACACACACACACACACACGCACAGCTTTTGTTCCTCATTCATTCTGATTCCCGAAAAAAAACTATTTTACCATCGAATATTGTCTTTCCTATTAAAAAAGGCTGAAGGATAATTAGGTGGAACAAGTGAAGGAAAACTTGGTAGTGAATGAAAGAATGCTACAAAAACGCAAATGCGTTAGGAAATGATCTTATATTGTATGAAGATTTTTCATTCAATAGCTTTATTACTTGCGCTCAAAAGGGATTTAAAGGCTAACGTTGTAGCAGTTATAATCACTAATGGGACGTTATATTATTAAAAGGAGAAGTCATATTTTACATGTTCTGCTAGAAGATTAACGTGCTAAACCAAACCTCATCCAGCCTAATAAAATTATTTACAATAATATATCCCTAATAGTGGGACATTATTGCTGCTGGCAAGATTAGGAACATTGGTCTCAGAGAACTCTTTTAGCTTTGATAATAGTTCATAAAAGCTACATTCATATAATTGTAAATATATTTTGGGATTTCCACAGAATATATTTTTGATATTACGTCTACAGTAATTTATAGAAATATATACAATCCTTTACGCTAATTCTTCACACAGCAATCTTCTCTCTCCGAATCGGACACCAGTTAGAACGGGTCAAGTAAATTGGAATTTTCGGGGAAAGTGGAGACTTGGGATTGTACTTATCTTTCTAAGGGGTTGGAAGGATTGGGTGGTGGTCTTTTAGGGATATAGGATCTGGGAACATGTTTATAAAGTGAATTGCGGCATTTTTCCAGGAAGTGGGTAATACAGAATGCTGCGGGGAACAATTATATATGAAGAGAAGAACCGGTAGGATTTCCGGAAGGCATAATTTTATTAATTTAAGAGGAATACTATATAATCTAGTTAAATTGATGTGGGATTTCATAATGGAGGATATAAGAAAAATAAAAATAATTATCATTAAATGTAGGTGGTAAAAATATATAATTGAGAGGATAGAGAAGAAGAAGATGCAGAGGAAGAGACGAAATAGGAATTTAACTCAAAAGGTGTGACAGGAAACACTCCCGTGGGAGAGTAACTAGGTGGATTTTTTGGGAAAGTTTGCGGAAGAGCTACCATTTGTATTTGGGATCGAGGAAGGATGATGAAGGATCTACCTCCTCTCCCGAAACAACTGATAAATCTGCTTCAGAGATTTGTTCTTTAACAGGAGAAACCATCTTCTTCTCCAAACGCTTTATTCAACGGAACCTTCACGACCTCCCATGAGATCCCTTGTATTTGGTTTAAAATATTCCTCTTCAATAGGCTAATCAGGTCCGCTTTTAGCGTTTCGTGATTCAATGATATTCTCCGCCACCATGGCTTCAATTCTAGCCAACAGCATATTTCCATTTTTTATAAAGTGATTAAGTTCACCTACCTCACCCGTGAACCTTTTAAAGTCCGAGACAGCCCCCTGCAGCTCCTGTGGGGCCACCCTCAATTTCATCCAAGACAACGAATTTCGTGTGCATCAGAAAGTGTATCTCCCGGTACACTAGCTTTTTTTCGGTGGCTTGTGTGCGAACTTTCAAATATTGCCCCTGCACTTTATATAAATTACGTCACGATCACTTTAATTATAACAATTACTTTAAAGAATATAACTTCATATCCCGTATTACTAGAAAGTATTATAGTTGATTGATCCGTAATTGGTAATATAAAAAAGAAAAAAACTTTTAGAAAAAATGTGTCCCTTTAAGGTATGTGGCCTGTGTGCAATCTCAGAACCGGCTGTCTTAGAATTTCTTGTACCCTCTGTACCTCTATCATCTTTTGTTGGTCACAGAAAAAATATTTTTAAAAGAAAAATTTTACTTACCTCCGTTTCTCTCGCACACATTGTATCTTGGGTTTCGGTACCAGTTAACATTTCACAAACAATTAAGAATAAAAAAGATATATATAGTTATATATATATATAGCAAACACATATGTATTAAGTATACGAAACTTTTTAACTACCATTTTAAACAACCAAAAAATCAATATAGCCTTAAACCTGTGTCATTGCTTTATAGTCCAGTCAATAAGTGCTGAAATAAGGGGTGTAGAGTGTAAGAAATACGCGATTATTTTTGAGTCTATAGCTTTGTTAAGAGTAGTTAGAAGGTAAAAAAACTTAAAGTATCCGCCTCTGGGAGTTGACCTAATAGTGGGGGGAAGGCACAAGGTCCAATTTTTGGGTTATTGGATTATATCTCAAAAATGGTAGTCTCTAGAAAATTATGGTTCAAATAAAAATATAAGCTAACTAAATTTCCTATAAAATTATTTATTATAAATGTTGGTCGAACCTTCAACGGTTATTCCAATAATTTTCGAAATCAAATAACTTTTACCTCACTTTTAGTAAAAAATTTGCGTCTAGTGCCTTCCACGATCGTTTCTCAAAAAAAATGTTTGAATCAACGTTAAATAACATCTAATTTACTTTAATTTCATATACATGTTTCTGGAACTTGAACGCTAAATATATATGTATGTGGGTGTATTACGGGACTTCATCAAAATTTCTTATATAGGGTCTGATAGCAAATTTAACCAGATTTTTATCAAAAGAAGGAAATTTCAGATCGGACAAATAGTTTCGAGTTATAGTGAAAGATGTGCCAAAAAAACTTGGATTTAAAAATAGTAAACGGTTTTTAGCGTGCTGGCATGGGTATTTTACGGGGCTTGATTAAAACTTAATATGTCGCTTCCTTTAGTCAATTTAACCAGCTTTCAGATGAAAAAAATAAATGTTAGACCGAAGAATAGGTTTCGGAGTTACAGCCAAAAGAGTACCGACAAACGCGTTTTCGCGGAGAAGTGCGACCCCAGTCAGTGAGTGCTGAAATGAGGGGTGTAGAGTGCATTAAATAGGCAATAATTTGATTTTAAATTTTTATAATTTTATTTTAATTAAAGTTCACAGTAGTTAGGAGTAGTTAGAAGGTGAACATAATAAAAGTCCCCGCTCATGGGGGGGAGCTTATGGGGGAGAGGAGAAGGTCCCACTTTGGAGTTCTTCGATTATATATCGAAAACGGTCGATTCTAGAAAAATATGTTACGTTTCAAAATTAAAGCTTATCAAGTTTAGTATAAAATTGTTTCTATACATATATGTCGAACTACCAACGGTTTTCGAGACATACGTCATTGAAAATCGATAATTTTCGAAAAAAAGTTTTTTACCTCACTTTTTGTCAAATATTTGCTTCTAGTGCTTTCTATGATTGTCTCTCAGAAAAAATGTCTGAATCAATGTGTAGAACATTAAATTTGCTTTAATTTTGTATATACGTTTCTGAAACTTGAACGCTAATTATGTATGTTTTGGTGAAATATGACAATTTTGAAATTTTCGTTTCCAGCATTGTCGATTTTTAATAACGTATACCTCGAAAACCGTTACACTTTTATAGAAAACTTAATTAGCTTTTATTTTTATTGGAAACATAATTTTCTAGAGGCTACCGTTTTCGAGATATAATAAAAAATAAAAAATGGGACATTATGCGGGGACATTTAGTATGTTTACCTTTTAACTACTCCTAATGAAGCTATGAAGTAAAAAAGGGTCGCATATTTTATGCAATCTACAATATGTTTATTAACTCAACTCTTTGTAGCTCTTCTTCTGGCATTCCTCTATCACTATTATATTCTCCTTAGTTTCACAATTTAATTGTTATTTATTCATATATATTTATGAATTCTTCTACTCATTGATACATACTCAAAGATATTTTTCATTCTTAGTAATCTCAATTACTAGTCTAATTTTTTACAATCATCTCTTTATTTAACCAACTATCAACAATATCTAAATAATTAGGGTAATTATAAATTTGTATGCACGTTTTAATCAAAAAAGCAAACTGAGAATATAGGGCGCTGAAAGGGTTTAGCCAAGGCATCAATAATTCGACATCTTCTCTAGGTCAGCGACCTCGTGTAACTAATGGAAGCATCCATCTTCGTTTGCGTTGACCTTTTACCTTTAATATTCTCTACGAAGCCATAGAATTTTGACTATCTTACAACACACATTAGGGCGAAACGGCCTAAAATGGGTAAAAACCTCATATTACCTAAAGGAGTCGTGCTATAAGCATGAAATTTCGGGATTATGCATTTCATATGATGATGAAAAGAATGAAACCATAATGAGCTTCATTTGACGATCAGAAAGGGTCAATAATTAAAAAAAAAACAGCAAGTTTGGGGTATATGTATATAAGCTACTGAATCGAATGAAGGCATAGCCTCGTCAAATAAGGATTTCACCTCGGAAATGAACCAATGAAGCTGAATTTTGGCATATATCTTTTTCTTGTTCTTCTAAATAAGTGGTAAAAAGTCACCGATTTCAGCACGTTAGCATAATTAGATATTCGAGGTCGAAGGTCACAAAATCAGTTTTCTTCAAATATCTCGATTTCTATCCATCAGTCGTTAATTAAGAAAGTTACAAAACTTGTAGATACTAATATTCTCTATAATTTTGGTTTTATTATATTTTTTTTTAGGATTAGCCGTTTTCAAGATAAAGCGCGGAGACGGAGAAGCGGGTTCGGACATACATTTGCTTCTAGTGTCTTCGGTAATTGTTTCTCGGAAATATTGTAAGAAACAAAGTTATAGAGCATTAAATTTACTTTAATTTCATATATACGTCTCTGGCACTTGAATCAAATGTTTGACAAAAAGTAAGGTAATAATATTTTTTCTCTATAATTATCGATTTTTAATAACGTATATTTCGAACACCCTTGAGAGTTGAACAAATATATATATAGAAACAATTTTATAGAAAATTTAATTAGATTTAATTTCAATCTGTAGATTATTTTTCTAAAGTCCGCGGTTTTCGAGATATAATCGAAAAAGCTAAACCTGGGACCTTCTCCCCTTCCCCCACCATAAACTGGGCATTCCCGTACCCGCATATTTACCTTCTAACTACTCCTAACGAAGCTGTGAAGTCAAAAATAGTAGCATAATTAATGCACCTACACCCCTCATTTCAGCGCTCTCACTGGGGTCGATCTTTTCCACGAAAACACGTTTTTCGGTACTCTTTTGGCTATAACTCCGAAAGTAATAGTCCGATCCAAAATATATTATTTCCATCTAAAAGCTGGTTAAATTTACTATAAGAACTTTTATATTAAATTTAGATAAGTCCCATAAAATATCGATGTCAGCACCTTCAAAATAGCTTACTGTTTTGAAATCCAAGTTTTTTTTTGGGACATTTTTCACTATAACTCCGTAACTGTTTGTCCGATCTGAGCTTTCATTTTTTCGACTAAAACCTGGTTAAATTTACTATTAGACCCTTTATATGAAATTTTTATTAAACCCCGTAGTATACCCAAGCAAGGCCACTGAAAATAACAAACTCGTCAGATTTTGCCAAAACAGACATATTTAGCGTGCTGGGTAGGGAGTATTACATGTGTCGTAATACTAATACTTGGTAATAAACCCTTGGTAATAATTAAATACTTGGTAATAATATAATTGGTAATAAACCAATAACAATCTAAAAGTCCCGGGTTTCGGCACCAATGAATAGTCTCTTTGGACTATCCGCTACAGACCTTTTTTTTGTAAATTTTAATATTTAACAGTTCACTGATGAATAATTGAACTATACACTCATCAATATCTTTTTATAGTTTTATTAAACAAGAATAGCACAGAGCACATAACAAAAAAACTATGTTAGATTTTTTCCAGCATTAGGAAAAGGTAATCATCTGTTTATATAAGCACTCAGTGTTGCCAGGTTCAGTAAACAAAATTTATCACAACAGAACTTAAACACTTTTTAAGAAATTAACACTTTTTACAAATAATAATAATAATAACAAACATAAAATGAAAGATAAAAAAGAACAATAAACTAATAATGTAATAATAAAACCAATTAATTAAACGTGGTTTAATCAAAATTTCATATAAAGGGTCTTTATATTTAAATAAACCAGGTTTTAGTTGAAAAAAAAATGGAAATTCAGATCGGAGAAACAGTTATAGAGTTATAGTGAAAAATGTGCCAAAAAACTTGGATTTCAAAACAGTAAGCTGTTTTGAAGGTGAGAGTGCTGAAATGAGGGGTGTAGGGTGCATGAATTATGCGACTGTTTTTGACTTCACAGCTTCGTTAGTAGTCGGAAGGTAAATATACTAAAAGTCCCGATCTCTGGGGCTACGGAGATCCACAGTTTATGGTGGGGGAAGGGGAAAAGGCCCCATGTTTAGGTTTTCCGATTATATCTCGAAAACCGTAGAATCTAGAAAAATAATCTACATATCGAAATTAAACCTAATTAGATTTCCTATAAAATTGTTTCTATACATAATGCCCGACTCTATACATAATTATAGAGAAAAAATATTTTTACCTCACTTTTTGTCAAACATTTGATTCAAGTGGCAGAGACGTATATATGAAATTAAAGTAAATTTAATGCTCTACAACTTTGTTTCTGACAATATTTCCGAGAACCAATTAACGAAGGCACTAAAAGCAATTGTATGTCCGAACCAGTGCTTGCTTCTCCTTCTCCGCGCTATATTTCGAAAACGGTTAGTTAAAAAAACAAAACATGAATATAACCAAAATTATAGGGAATATTATTATCTACAAGTTTGTAGCTTTCTTGATTGACGACCGATGGATAGAAATCGAGATATTTGAAAAAACACTGATTTTTGTGACCTTTGACCTCGAATATCTAATTATGCTAACCTGCTGAGATCGGTGACTTTTTACCTATTATTTTGAAGACCAAAACAAAGGTATATGCAAAAATTCAGCTTCATTGGTTCATTTTAGGGATTTGTTGTATAAAACTCCTTATTTGACTGGGCTTAGAGTAATCTGAACATTAGCCTGGAGCCAAGTTTTCAGTTTAAAAAAAAAATAATAATAATATATGCATATATACATTATGTTATTACCGTTTTATTTGTGTTTTGCTAAATTGAATATAGAGGTGCTAAATTAAAATATATAATAATATGAAATATAAATATATAGGGGCTAAATTGAATGTATAGCTCTATTACAGATCCAAGTTCCTTGAATTTGGTTATAATTCATTAAATTTAGTTATTTTAGGAAATAAATTTAAATTTTTAAATGATGAATATGATCTTACTATATTAATACTGACCGCACAAAAATTCACACAATTTAACAGATTTTCTATTTGTTATGTATATTTATATGTTATGTTCACGCCAATCGGCGCTTTTGTGAGGGGGGGAAAGGGGAAAACTTTAATACACCGTATATTGACGCACTCTATGGATCTCTAGGTAACTAGCCCTTATCTGCGTTAATCCCTACTATAATATTTCTCTCTTTCTTCTAGCATTTGTGCTCCAGTACGCACCTATTTGATATTTTTCCATACAGTCCAGTTTCTCGAGGCCGAGGCGAGTTTTTCGCATCGGAAATTATCATTCTTTTCCTATACATTTTTTGTCCGATCCGCGCCGTATATATTATTGTGCCACTTTGAAACGAGTGTTTTTGCAGTTTTGGGGCGAGTAATCACCCACTCATTTCTCTGCTTTATTTATATTAAAGATTTTTACATTGAAATTTCTATAAATTGCAAGGTTTGGCCTATTTTTTTGTTCAAGTTTCATAACTTCCAATAATTACATATTTAAAACCGACGCTATAGTCGGCCATTTTCAACAAGTGCGTATTGTCAGCTGTGATCTGACGTCACAAGTCCCTCCCACTTCTCTAATGACGTACTCGTTATTTCGTCTCGTAACAAGCCCCGCTGGATGGTGTCTGCGGTATTTTCACAGCTGAACTGACGGCGATATTAAAAGCGCTTCACCTTGCTCAAACATTTGAAGAACAGTCGATAATTATCTGCTCTGACTCCTTGAGTGCGATTAAAAATCTTTTCAAAATTTATTCGGACAACCCATTAATCCAAGAAATCCATTTTATTATAAATCAGATAAGTAAATCATCAAAAGTGCTAACCTTTTTCTGGATCCCGAGCCATTCCGGTATACCCGGAAATGAAGAAGTGGATGGAGCAGCTAGAGAAGCCCACCAATTAGAAACTATTACACCCACTTTCTTGTCCGCGGCAGACATGTTCCGACCACTCCACATGAAGATTTTGGATGACTGGCAGAGTGCATGGTCTGCATCAGAAAATAATAAATTGAACAAAATCAGACCGAACATCGGTGGCTGGGCCTCTTCCTCAAGACATTGCAGAAGGGAGGAGGTGATAATCACACGGCTAAGAATTGGACACTGTCGTTCAACACATGACTACCTGATGGCAAAGACAGATTCCTCTCAGTGTCAACTCTGCAGAGTTGCCCTAACAGTGAGGCATATCTTTGAGGAGTGCCCTCAGTACAGGAGAGATATGGATAAGTATGGTGTGCCTCGTCAGCTCTGTAAGGCCTTGGGCGATAGCAAACAATACATTTGTAGTACGATAAAATTTATCAAGCAAATTGGATTATATGACAAAATTTAATATTCTTTTTTATTATTTTTTTTTTTTGTATTTATTTATTTTATTTAATTATTTATTTATTTTTATTTTTATTTTTTCTATTTTTTCTTTTTATTTATTTATTATTATTTTTTTTTTGGAGGTTAATATAATTTAATTAGGAATTTGTTATTGTCTAAATTTTGGGTATGGGCAATAATAACCATAGCAGTTTTTTGCCCTTAAAAAACAATCAACAACAACAACAAGCCCCGCCATTTTATCCTACTCTAGCGTCGGTTACAATTACGTAAGAATTAGTGCAATCAATTTTGCAACTTTTTCTCCTTTCCTTTTCTGTGCCTTATATATTATAATTTCCTTCTATTTCTGTATTTGTATATTCTGTATTTTTCACAATGCCTGTAGAAGACAAAAATATCATTATTCAAGCACAACTATTGGCAAAGAGGGAAACGATATTTCCTGATATAACTAGCAGATACGATGAAATTAAAGGTTCCACTCTTTCGGATATTTTTACTGTCCAAGTGCATTACGAGGATTTACCCTCCCTTCAATTCAAATTTGAGGGGTTCAATGAAAAATTAAGCGACCTTAATGCTCTCTTATCCAAACAAAATCATGTGGATACTCAAGCCCCTGCAATTGCTTTCAATAGTGTGGTAACCAAAATTAAAGCTAAATATTTACAATTGAAAAAAGAAGAACCTATTGCAACTTCTACAACGGTTGCCAGCCCTATCCAAACCCTGTCGCAAAATCAATCAGCCACTTCGTTAATTTCTGTTTGTCAAACTTCCCGAGATATCCATAAGTCTTCCGAAGTCGAGAATATTGAAAAACTCCCATTCGAACAACCCGTGAGTACAGACCACAAAGACTCAAATGTTTCTGACATTCCAGAAAACATTGACCCTTCTATTAACACCCATGCATGTAATCACAGATTAAATAATTTTAACGTTCCCCAGGAAATACAAATCAATAACCAGGGTGATTTTTTAAACTTAAATCAAGTTCCAAAATTTAATAACATCAATAAAACAGGTGGTGCTGATACAAATGTTAGTGATTCATCTGATGAAAAGTCTTTTGTTTCCCTTACAGAAGAGGATAACTTTAGTTATTCTTTAGAAAACGTTATTCTTTAGCCAATCAAGATTGTCCAAAATTCCTTCCTGTTGAAAATATAAATAATAAGAAACCAGTATACATACATAGTAACCAAGATAGAGTAACAAGTAAATTTCCGGTCTCGAATCCTATTAAACCTACTTTTTTTAAAACTACCGGTTGTAGATATCAAAGGGTCTGTACGCTCTAAAGTTTCAATATTCGACAAATTCTCCCCAGTAGTGTTTGCTGATGTTTCTTCAGTCGCTAATCATGCCCATATTGACTCTAGGGGCCTTACCTCTACTCATTACGCGCAGACCAACAATTTCTGTTTAGGGACTCAAGATCCCTCCTCTTTGACCAATTGTCAGGAGCATTGGCCTCCTCCTTATCGTGACACCGACTTAAGCACCAAGCCATTACCGGGTCTTAAGTCTACTCCCATTGCGCTCTTCTTTTATGAACCTGATCTTACCTCCGAGCATTTCCACGATTCTCTTCTCAGTATTCGTACCGGCAAGCCGGCAAAGTCGCTTTGCAGCTTGACTCTTTTCATCGACAGCCTGGGTATTCTCAGGGTGGGCGGCCGACTTAAGAACTCCAATTTAAAGTACGATTCCCGTCACCCAATTTTGCTGCCTAAATCCGCTAATCTGTCTCAGTTGATCTGCAAGCACTTTCACATTTCCTCCCTACACGCTGGGCCCACTACTTGCCAGGCACTCGTGTGCAGCCGCTACTGGATTATCTCGTTGCGTCAACTGTTAAGGAAGGTGATCCACCGTTGTACTACTTGCATTCGTTTCCGCGCTACTACCGTGCAGCCTATTATGGCTAACTTGCCTTCGGGCCGCGTCCGGCCCAACAGACCCTTCTTCAACACCGGTATTGATTTCGCGGGGCCATTTCAGGTTCGCGCGTCGCGACTTCGTAAATCCGCTATTACAAAGGGTTACTTATGCGTATTTGTGTGTACCGCCACCAAGGCTGTGCATCTCGAATTCGCCTCTGAGCTTTCTACCGCCGTTTTCCTGGCTACTCTAGATAGATTCGTTGCACGCCGAGGTCTTCCGCATTCCATTCTATCTGACCAGGGTCGTAATTTTGTCGGGGCAAATAAGCAATTAAAAGATGTACAGCTTTTCCTCCGCACTCATCATGAGGAAATTTCGAATGTCCTGTCGAGTCGAGAGATAAGATGGGTATTCAACCCTCCTTTAGCACCCAATTTCGGTGGTCTGTGGGAAGCCGCAGTCAAATCCGCAAAAACTTTACTATCTCGGTTATCCGCCGAAGTTTTATTCACTTTCGAAGAATATGCCACCCTCTTCGCTCGGATCGAGGCTATTCTAAATAGCCGTCCTATCTGTTCCTTACCTTCTGCCCCCGCTGAAGCCGCCGCATACTTGAGACCAGGGCACTTCCTCATAGGAGCTCCACCGTAATCCGTGGCCGGAATCCCTATCTCTGAGGACCATTATTTGACATCTAGATGGAAGATCATCTCACAATATTCGCAGTATTTCTGGCGACGGTGGTCGAGGGAGTACTTGAACTCGCTGATGCAGCGTACCAAGTGGACCGCAGTATCCAAAACCATAAAACGGGGCGATGTTGTTGTGATCAAGGGTGTGAATAGCTTTCCCCTCTCCTGGCCTATTGCCCGCATTTCTGAACTCAAGCCTGGGCTTGTATCTCGAGCGGCCATCCTTGAGACCTCTAACGGCACTCTCACTAGACCCGTGAACAAGCTCATTCCGCTCCCGGAATGACGTCCTTTTGCATTGTATAACCTTTCTACAGTTGTGCTATTTTGTTTCTTATTTTGTATAATTGTCTACCCAGGAGTACTGTTTTATTTTCTTTACATTATATAATTGTTGCCCAGTTCGGCTGTTTCCTTTTCTTTACATTGTATAATTGTGCTCCCATTCATGTTACAATATTTTTATTTTATTTTTTTTGTCTTCATCTTCCTCTTTACTCAAGTTGAGCTTTCGTTTCTTTACTTTATTGTATAAATTCTTTGCTGCCTGCCCACCATTTTCATTGTATAACTTTTGGAATAAAATTGGGCAACATCCCAATCGGCGCTTTTGTGAGGGGGGGAAAGGAGAAAACTTTAATATACCGTATATTGACGCACTCTATGGATCTCTAGGTAACTAGCCCTTATCTGCGTTAATCCCTACTAGAATATTTCTCTCTTTCTTCTAGCATCTGTGCTCCAGTACGCACCTATTTAAATTGCCCAAGACCTCATGGTCTTCCATCACTTTTTTTGACCAAGACAAAATAGTCTTCCAGGACCCTATTCCTCTTTTAAAAGTGATCTTATTTCCTGTGCCAGTCAGTAAAGATTTAGTTCTTCCCTTAATGAGTGGTGATATAAGAGAAGGAGAGCCTGGACAAGTTTTGCAGCTTGGGAGAAGCATTTCGGAGGCCTCCGAACAGACCGTCGGCGGCAATAACAAGGTGAGAAGTTTCTTATGTATTATTTGTTTATGCTACCTTCTCAATAATATCTCCCCAAAGGTGCGAAACTTCGTTTTGATATTTTCCCATACAGTCCATTTTCTCGAGGCCGAGGCGAGTTTTTCGCATCGGAAATTATCATTCTTTTCCTATACATGTTATTTTTTACAAAATTAATCAAAATCATATTTATTATAGTTGTTTCTATTTCCACTATTTCTTAATGTATTTCTTAATTAATTAATTAATTAGAAATGATTTGTGAATTATTTTTAATAGATTCGTATTCAAGCGGATCACAATATAAATTAAAAATTTAAAAATATTTTAACATTTTTTTAATTTTATTTTTTTATTATTTCATTTTAAATCTTATAATTTAGTTAGATATCTGGAGAGAAAATGATTCTACTTGTAGCATACCCTAGCCTTTGATATAAAATAATAAAATAAAGAAATATGGCAATCGTCATCAGAGAATTGTGGCAATGCGATATACAAATAATAGACATACAAACAATGTCATTCAACGGGAAACAAGTACTGAAATTTTTATTTTCAATTGATTTTTTTTTAAGAGCTATATTTCCTTTTGATCCTGTATCCTGGGACTAAGACTTTTGAGAGATTTATGCGCTAGAAAACTAGAAATCATATCTAGTAATAAGACATTTTACAATCGATAAAAAAAAAAAAAATTATTTGTAGAACGAAAAATAGATACAGCCAATGCCAGTATTTATACTTATAACACTGTTACTAAAAATTAGATACATGTATTTCAATTTGAACCCCCACAGAGAGCTTAGTTCGGGGGAGCTTTTTTTGAAAACCCAAGAGAAATGTAGATAAGTTAGGTTAACGAGATAGCTAACTTTGAAAATTCCTGGCAGTCAAGATTATGCCTACATTAACGAAATAAAAATTTAAAAAATATAAGAATCCTCCACAAACCAGCACACATCAATAGTAAAGTTCAAACGGTTTTGCGAAATTTTGGTAAAACGTTTAGTCTCAAAAAAATTATTTTAATCGAACTTCGAAACTGTGTAATTTCCTTAACTCCAGAAAAGGGCAACTTCAAGTACGTGTACAGATACTGGTAATGAAATAATCGAAAAATCAGTTCCACACCCTTATGCTCCATTTATTTTGCTATAAAAATACTGAAAATAATAAAAATAAAAAAAAAAAAATCATCGAAGTTTTTTTTTTTCTTCCTTTGCCCCACCGTGCGGCGTAAAAGCCAGAAAATTCGTTCTAATTTATATATGCGAAAAAATTTACATTCAGCATATGGACTTATTTTTCTCAGAAGAGTTTCACTACTCATTTTGGCAAAGAATAGAACAAAAAGAAGCAGAAGTGAAACTGGGGTCAAATTATAACGCAATTTTAGAGAACACCGAGTTGTTTTAAAAATCACAATTTTTTTTTAGTTAGCTCCGTCTACCTCCACAATTGTGCTTATATGGATTGAAAATTCATATTCAGATCTACAATTCAAATTTAAAATTTTAACCGTCTATCACCGTCTGTATGATATTTTGCAAATTTATTTATTTATTTATTTTTTTAAATTACGATGAGATGATATCTTATTAACTTATTCCTAATCAACGTATTGTTAATGTTTTTCGATTGTTGTTTTGTCAGATGTACCTTACCTGAGGAAGCTAAAAAAAATAAATAAATAAAAAATAGTAAAACTGGTTGTCTTGTAACCAATTGTTCTATCACTCAGAGTCAAAATGTTAGACACACCCTTGTAAATAAGAAATTATTTTTATGATTTCTTTATTTTCGATTGATGTGAGTTTTTGAACACAGATTGAAGTATAAGTTAAGGTATTAGAAAGGAGACAGAATTATCAGACCTTGTTGAATATTTAAATCCAATATTAGTAAAAATTTAAATTTGATGTGCGTCAAAATGATAAACTTTCATTTTTATATGATTTTCTTGATCTTTTTGAGGTTGAGACTAATAAATACCATTTTCACTTTACAGACATGCTGAATTTTTACGAAAATAGACACAACTAAGTACGTCAATCATTGGGAAAAATTTAAAAAAATTACCGCTTTTACAACGTTCTAAACCACTGTGCGGCGTACTAATAAAACTTATTCTTTTTCTTTCTTTTTTTTTCATAAGACTAACATTTTATCTAGTGCTCACCAATATTAAATAATGTAAATACGTATCTATGTCTTTGCATTTGTTTCCATATATTTTTGAACTTTATTTTTGAATAATCTTATTTATATTTTTAATTACGTTTTTTTTCATAGTAAAAATTATATTTTTCCGGAGAAAATATTAAAGATTAAAGCAAACGAATATGAGTGTTTACATTAGGAACATTTTAGAAATTATCGCTTACCTTTAAGTAGGCCGAGATCTCACCGTACCTGTCAATGCCTGCTCTCTTCACAGCGATTGCCTGAATTTGTGAACCAGTCCAATATGCGGAAGCTAAATTTCTGGTCAACGACTGCAGACCAAAGAAATAGCCGCTAGGTTAGGGCTTTCAAAAACAAGTGTTATGATGTTCATCAAAGAACATTTTGCATGCAAACAGGGTGGGTGCATGATGGATTCCAAACATTCTTGCAGCTACTCATTGTTAAGGGATACTGCATGTTGGTTTTAAGGAAAGGAACACCATGGTAAAAGGCGGGAGTAATACAGCCCTACTTCACCGCTAGTGAGGCGCTTTCATAGAGGAAACACGGGGAATTAGAGTAGAGGTGTTCGGCTTCTTCTCCTCACAGCGTTAATATTAGAGACTTCCGAAGGAATGCGTACTCCAAGAAATCTTTTATCTATTCTACATCCCAAACTTGGTCCCTTGCGGCTTCTATCTTTTTTCATTGTTAAAATCTAACCTTCTTGGGATGAGATTTAACATCGACGAATAGGTCTAGGCAGCTGCTGCAGAACATTTTTCAAGCCAAGAAGAAATATTTTGTCTTTGGAATAGAAAAAAAAAGTTTCCCAAAGAAGTAAGACCAACTTATTTAATTGAAAGTTGTCCAAAATACAAACATGAATTGATGAAGATTTTAAAAAAAAAATTCCTTTTCCTTATTAAGTTCTTTATAGGACTGCCGAGCATTAAAAAGCCAAGCAATCGCGAGCCAAGGCCACCCAAGCCAATCAATAAACGGCTGAGTTAAGCCAAGCCGAGCAACGCCATGCCAACCTAAGGTATGCCAAGCCAAGCCATGCCCATGGTGGTATTCAGTAGTCGGTAATCGAGGGTTTCCAGTGTTTAGTTAGCCCTTTGGCAGTCGTTATGCTGTCCGCTGGACGACACTAAGGTATTTTCGTTACTAACCTTCCCGCGGGCGCCAATTTGGCCGCCTATTTAAAAAATCTTTAATATACTGTCAATAAGCTAGCGTAGCACAGCGAGGCCCACCGGTATGCCTATATTAGCACATTAGGCAACAGGAAACGGGTCGGTAATACATCTTCGAAAACAGTCTGTGTCAATCAGTCCAAAGTTGAGTACGTCTGGTCAGGAGTGCCAGAGCGGCCAGATTGCCGCCGGGCGCCTCTTCGTGAACTGTTTTTCTTGCCATCCAACCAAAATGTAATAATATATTATATCGCCTATTCACTGTAATATTATGAACGGTCGTCAGATAGTTTATTTTTATAATATTTTTTGCTAAAAAATCTGCAAATTCTTCGCTTATACAAGTTACGTTACAGCAAACCGGAAGATGTCACCAAAACTAGTAAAAGCTTTATGTACTGAACTGAACCTTGTTCATTTTGATTTATAATCATTTTTATATGTATTAGATTAATAAGAATGCCATAAGATAGCCGAAATACTGTATATTGATATTCAATAATTTTATTCCCATAAAAAATATAAATAAAAATTTGAACAAAATTATGTAATGTAATGGTGTCTTCCTAATGTCTCTGGTAAAAAATCAGCGATAAGTATTACAAACAGACCTTTTATATACATGAAAAGTGAACAAACTCGGAGGTGGGCAAAATGCCGCCGCTCGCCCGTTGGTGTGAGTCTCAACTGCGCGCCTACTGGAAGGTTAAAGTGGATTGAAAATTTCCGTTGGCTATTTCGGTACAAGTTATTCTACCTGCCATGCGTCCCTTACAAGAAGAGGGTAAAAATAAATCTCAGTTGTTCAGTGTACGGTGAAGAGAAAGAATGAAGTGAAAAATTGTGACGTGCCGTCAATAGTACGTCTATTATCTGGTGGAGAAACAAAATGTAAGTAGGGAATTGAGTTATTTCTCTCAAGTTGTTATATATTATTATTTATCTAAGTATCTGATGATAAAATATACAAATGTTCACAAGTATTTATCGACCAAGAAACCAATAAGCCAAATGATTATGGATTATAATATGACCAAAGGTTTTGATACTGTTTACAAATCATGCTGTAGTTACTCAGTAAAAGGGTATCAAGAAGATGGTCGATGGTAATTTTGTATCACATAATGAATGAGGCAGGGATCAACACTCAGATAATGTTTAGTTCATTATTACAATAATATTTGTTCATATATTTTTTTAATGTTTAGTAATATAACATAATTAATTTGAAACATGATTTTGTAATTGTTTGTGAATTAATGTTTTTATCTTACTCTAAATAAATATTTTTTTTTATTTATTTGTTCATTTTTCACTTATAAATTAACAAACTTATAATTCTAGTAAATAAAATCATCATTAGGGAAGTGAAAAAGAACAAAAGTTGCATGCCGTCCAAAATAAGACTAGCGACCGGTGAAGGACTAGTTGCAGGGTACCTGTTGGTTGGCTGTCATTTTTTTTAATTGTTTTCGGTTGTCGGCGGTCGGTTTGGTAATCGGTTGTTGTCGGTAGATGGTGATTGTCGGTTGTTTTAGCAGACTTTCAATCGTTGTCAGTTGTTTTCAATTATTGTCGGTGTCGGTTATTGGTTGATGGTTGCCGGTGTTTATCGGTTGTTCTCAATGACCATCGGTGGTCAGTGTTTGTTGGTTGATTAATTGTTGACTATCGGTGGTCGGCTATTGTTAGTTGTCGGTACTTTCGGTTGGTCAGTTATTGTCGGATATCGGTATTATTCCGTTTATGTAGATTGCTGTTCGTGGTTATCTAATACTGTTTTTATTGCTGAGTGATGGAAAAACCGTCAAGTGAACATGAAATTATTATAGTATAATTTTAAAGGGAGAAGAAGAAAAAAAGTCAAAGGAAGGCCAGATTTTGGATAAAACAAAATAAATGGGAAGAGGTTGGAGCTACGGGATTTATGGTGAAAATTGTAGAGCTTTGCCAGAACAGTGGAAGGGCCATTGGTACATTATGTCAAAATGTGCTAAAAATCTTTCAGGCTATCCAAGCATAGTGGAGAGTGAGGGTCTTCCTCTCCTGACAGTGACAGTCAAATCACTTGGGAAGTCAAAGCTAATTTATTTTAAAAAATTGTGTGAGACTTCCGAACCATTCCATGTGGTCCAGTGCGCACTAAACTTATTCAGATCTGTCTTCCGAAAATTCAGTTATTTTTTCTTATTATATAAAGAAATGAGATATTCAATCACACCTTAAGGATCAATATGATATAGACAGGAACTAAGTCTACTCCAAGATTCATCGTTAAAATTACAGAGTTATACAATGAAAACAAACAGATCATTTATCCATTTCCTAAGTGATTCCATTGGGACATTCTTTTCTATAAATAAAATTATAACTTAAGGAAATATAAGTTCTTCTTTCAAATCAATTCAGCCAATAAAATCCTCATTTAATTGAAAACTATTTTTCTTTATGACTTTTTTCAAATGAATCTTTATACCTCATTTTTATAAGATTATGTTATAATATTTTAATCCTATTATTCGACCTCATAAGAATTTGTAATAATCATACCTTTAGTCTTTTATTTTTAATCTCTTTTAAATTCACTTTTCTGTAATATATGTTCGTTTCTTCTAGACCTAATGAAGGTAAACCGAAACATCAGCACAATAAACTAATGTTATTTATGGGGCTCGATGGCCGAGTGAGTTGGGGCAAGGATCTCACGCACTCAGACTGGTGGCCTTGGTTTCGAATCCCACCTGGGCGGGTCAAAATTTATTTCGTGGCAAACCCACGAATAAATCTTGACCTTCCCACCATGGTTAGAATATGTTGGTAACCTTTATGACAACCCATCCTTCCTGCCTTAGTTCAGTACATAAGGACGTTAAGCCCATATAAACAAACAACAATTAATGTTATTTCATTGTTAAATATGATCTCACACCCCAACCATCTTTCTTACATAACTACTGTTAACAATATTACCCCATTTACCATTATTTTTAAATTGTATAAGTAGTAATTTAGTACTTGTTGAGGTTTTGTAACAATGTCGTTTTTGCAGGACAGGGTTGTTAGCCCTGTGCCCAACACCCAACCTGGAGGGCCAGGAACCTTAAATTCAGAGTGTTCTACTCCTAGAAGAGTGGCCGTCACCTTGGCTGCTGAGCTAAAAGGAAAGCCAGAAGGTTTAAGAATTCGAGGGCGGCCAAAATTGAGATGGTTAGATGCCATGGAGGAAGACCTCTGTCAGGCAAGCGTTAGAGGATGGGGCCGCAAGGCTGCGGATCGAGAAGGTTGGAGGAGGTCCTGCTCCTGCTCTAAGGACTGTTGCACCGATTAAATAAATAAGTAGTAATTGATTTATATAAAAAACATTCCTTTGTGTTTCTATAAACTTTACTTTTGTGAAATATATTTACTTCCATCAGTTTTTTTTAATTTATGTTCAAACATATAATATTGCAAACATTTTTGTATATAAGTGCCTGAAAGTAACCTTTCGATTGCAAGATACCTCAGCTATAATACTAAATCTGTCTTTGAAGGTTTTTAGAGAAACAACAGTTTTGTATTAAACCCTAGTTAACATAAGATCTATTATTGGTTTAACTTCATTGGTGGCTAGTGAAGTCACCAAAAGTGGTGAAGAATTATAGTTCAGGAGTATGAGAGTAGAGGAGTATCCATCAGAAATAATAGGAAAAGTTAAAACTAAAATGAATAGCTATTTCCTGTAATTCCTTTTTTCTTAGTTTTTGAAACAGAATAACCACAAATGTCATAATAACAATGATTTTTTTAAAAAAATGTTATGTATTTTTTTAATTCTTCAATGAAGGAGTTACATATATAGAAATTATTTCATTATTCATGGCATTTACTCCTCATTTATTATTAATAAATCTTGTTACATGTTTCGGGAACAACAATGTCCCATCCTCAGACTTTAAAAATTCTTTTCTTGGTGTAAACACACCATGTCAGTTCCATTTACATTAGATGGTGTGTTTACACCAAGAAAAGAATTTTTAAAGTCTGAGGATGGGACACTGTTGTTCCCGAAACATGTAACAAGATTTATTAATAATAAATGAGGAGTAAATGCCATGAATAATGAAATAATTTCTAGTTATGCATTTTTTTCCTGTGTTATTATTTTTTCCTACTTCCCACTTTACTTTGTGTATAATTGCCTTTAGACCTGGCATTGATTAGCCCAGATAATTGACGCTCAACTGAATTACAGTGAGACAAGTCACTAATAACAGTATTATAACAGGAAGCAAGTCTTGTTTCATCAAGATAAAACCATTTCCCCCTCTTCTTGCTATACAAAAGAAAATTTAGCTGATTGGGATGAAATCTAGCTTCTCTCTCCCCAAGCATATAGTCCAGACCTGGAACCATTAGATTACTTTCTGTTGAGGTCAATGGCTCATTTCCTTCATGGAAAAACATTCAGCAACTGGAAAAAGGTTCTGGAGTTCTTCAATTCAAAACCCAAAGAGTGGTACCATCAAATAATTCTGATGCTGGTTTCCAGATTTTGATTATTAAAAATAATGTAAACTAGAAAAATAAATCTTGATAACATGGTCATTTTTTTCTGACCTATTTCATTATTATAAAGTTATATAAAAAAAACACATTTTTAAAGAAATATATATTTTCAAAAATAAAAAATTCACATTATATCCTATGTATGTAAAAGTGACACAAATTATTTTTATTACACAAAATTTTATAAGGATTTCAAAATTGCATTGGCAGAGTATCAAATTTTACCTTCGCATAACATGACTCAGGTAAACGCTTATCGTTAACAATCAGTTCTGTAGGGTTCTCTACCCTGATTTTCTTAAATTTGAAAACCTGAAACAATTATAAAAAAGAGCTACAAGAATAAATGAAACCAAATAAATAATCTATTTGCATAAAATTATTAAAATGAAATATATATTCCAGCTAACAAGAAAAAAAATGGAACCTTACTTTATCTTTATGTGTCCCATCTACTTCCTCAAACCAGGGATTGGGAATAGCAACTGAGTCACCAATAATAAAAAATCTGTGTGCAACAGATAAATTGAAAACTGTTACTACAACTTCTTCACCATTAGCATCAACCAACCCCAAGGAACTGAAATATTTGTTTTTTAAATCATTTGAAAATTATACTATTTAATATACTGATAAAAATCTAACATTAAAACTCACAATGGGAAAGAATAATCCATTTGTACACTCCATAATACTTTACCGAATAAAACTGAATTCTTGTTCACCCCCACACTTAAACCACTGATATAAATCAATTTAAAGTTAGAATACGGTCCAACCCTTACAGTATTCAAGCCCTAAATAAAAACAAATATAATTTAAAAATAAAAACAACATTTATTACTTAAAATAAAATAACAAACAAAAAGAAAAAAAATATTTTTTACATTTTGTAAATAATTTTGTATTCACTTCATAATCGATAAAAAATAAAATAAAATAAATTAACAAAAATAATGTGTAAATATAATAAGATTTATATTTAATAAGAAAATATATGAGATAATTAAACCATTGCCTGGAATGTCGAAAAATAATACAGAATGTTCCTTAGGACAATTTGCCACATAGGTATTGCAACAATGTAAATAGTAAGGAAATTATAATAGGAAAATAAAAGTAAGATTAAAGAACAATTCTAATGGTTAGAGAGGTTAGGTCAATGATATATTAAATAGATTGATACATTTTATATAACAGTTCACTATAAACAAGATAGTTAGACATCAAAGTAAGTCATGAACTCTGTAGGGGTTAGGACTAATATAATAATTTATCACCTATTCCAATGAAGGCAGTTATGAAAATGAGGAATATTTATTATAAATGGATTGAGTATTACAAAGCAGATAATTCTGTATTACGTAATTTGCTAATTGAAACAGAGGATTTATAAAGTTAATAAACCCACAATAACTTGGCTCTCTTGTTACACAAAACACTGTTAAGAAACTTTCTGCATAAGAAAGTTAATGGGTGACATTCATAAAGAACTTATAAAAATAAGGAGAAAATATGACTTGTTGAAGCCAACTTTTTTTGGACCCACAGTAACTTGGAGGATTCTATTAAAAAAAGATTACCAAATAAGATTCATTAACAAGACCTGAAGTATCCCATAGTTTTTATATGGCTGACTTAAAGATATAAACAAAAATGAATGGAACATTTGAACACATTTTGAGTTAGTAAATACAATCCATTAAGATACATTATATAAACATTGGCAAAAAAAAAAAATGTTCCTCTCAGTTTAAAAAAAATATAAAAAAAAATATAAAATAATATATATAAAAAATATATATATATATATATATATATATATATATATATATATATATATATATATATATATATATATATATATATATATATATATATATATATATATATCAAATGAAGGAAGTAGAATTCTTCAGATATGAATGGATAATTTTATTTTAAAATAATAAAGTAAAAAGTTGGACCACAATAATGAAACATTAATTACAAAGGCTCAAATGTTAAGAATGTCCAAACTGATCGACATTGTTTGGCATATGAGGAACTTGTTCCTATAGTCGACGTCGGTCAAACAGAACCAGTTTACAGTAAATCATCGGTGCAGAATTTTAATTGAAGGGGTATTACTGAAGGAAATCCTAGACATTTTTTTTCAGAATATGTGCAGTGTATTCCTGGTTTTCAGAAAAAAAATAAATAAATAAAGGATTGTTGTGTTGGATCATTTTAAATTTTGATTGCTGGCAAAACCAAAGGATATTTTTGGCATGTTTTCAAACGATGATGGGACATGATTAACTTCCTCATCAATGTCCTCCTTGCCAATAGGATGAAATTTATGAATTTCACGGCCTAGTATGTCCTGCTGTCACAGATATCCTCAACAGAAATGTTATTATAATAAATCCAATTAATATTGAGCAGTCCAGAAATAACAAGATTTCATGTTTTCATTAAATCAGCTCTCTAGATAATACATTGTTCAGGTTTGACGGATTATTTATTAGTATGAATGTTGTCATTTATCAATTATCTTTCAAACAAAAATGTTTGTTTACATCTGTAGCATGTCACTGGGCTATCCAGTTTATAATAAGTTGTCAGAGAGTGATTTTCTCCTAATTTCTTTTTATGAGTTTAAAGTCGGTCGGAAGGGTCCCCCATATCACCAGAAGAAAGTCCCAGAAAAACTATTTGAGAACTTGCAGAGAATTTCCCAATCAGCAAATTGATTGTCGCTGAAGACCTCAAGGCAATTAAAAACGTAAAAAATGCATACCTCATGCATTAACAGACCACCCAAACATCACCAATATGAAGTTATTTATTTATCATTATTTTTTTCCTATTTATTGAAATTCGCAACTGTATTAAATAAAAAATACATAAAATAAATGTGATTACAATGTTCATAAAATATGCATATTGCTTGTGAAGCAATTACCCACTAGTTTAAAGCTGGTCCTATGTCGAGAGAGGCACCCATGCAGCACACATTCAACGCTCTAATGCTTTTTCTAAGATTTTGCCCATAATCGACAAGAGTGATATTGGATATGAGGATGGGATTTCAGGGGAATTTTAGGACTTAGGTATTATCTTTACTATGGATAATTTCCAAGGAATATATATATATATATATATATATATATATATATATATATATATATATATATATATATATATATATGCAAGAGAAGCAGAACAGGGCTATGATCTGATGAAATGTCATAGATGGGTTTGATGATGGTTTAAAAGGAGGAAACTATGGAAGAAATGAATATATCAAGGGTATGAAGATATTAGAGAGGTAGGCCAATAATAAGGGTTACGAGCGGTTTTAAAATATATTTAGAAGTCTGCATGTAGGTTTAGGAAGATAGGCTGACTCAACTTTCAACTCAAAAAGAATATTTTGATAAGGACCAGAAACAAAAGGATACATTGTAATATTAATATTTCTAGTAAATCTATGATAAGTATAATGGTCAGGCACAGTGCAGTACACACTCGCTGAGCCAAGACAAGAGAACGAGTGTGTACTGGGTCACCCGCAGTTCAGCTCGGCTCGCCAGTGCTCCGAAAAAAGTTGGAATCTGGGCATGAGTCGAAAAGAAAGGACTGGCCACGAGCGACAAGGTGAGCCGACCCAGTACACACTCACCTAAGCTCATGATTCAGATTTCTGTGAATGGCAAGCTGCTTCTATTATTCACATTTCAGTTTCTTTAAATCACATTTTAACTCTTCAGTTATTCAATTTCCAGTTCCTTACTAACCTTGTAATGGTCTAGTTACTTTTTCTATTACCATGAAGAGTGAATGGGATAATGGAGAAGTTATGCTTTTTTTGGAGGCTTGTCAGACTGAATCAATTATTTGGGACCCAACCAATAAACATCATAAGGACAAATGAAAAGTGAATGATACGTGGGTTCGTCTTAGTGAGCTCCTGAACCGGCTAGCCCAAGAGCTAAAGATTCCTTAATGCCTTCATTTAGCCAATATATTTTTTTATATCTTTAAAATATATATATATATATATATATATATATATATATATATATATATATATATATATATATATATATATGTGATGATCAAAATAGCATGAGAAGTTAATTAATAAATAAAAGAAGAAATTCAATAAATAAATGGATGGATCGATAGGGAAGGTGGAGAGTGCCATGTCGTGGAGATTCCCCACTACTAGGCTAATTGGAAACGCGCACTTGCTCTCCCGTTCACTTTCTGTAAGGACCTCAGCCTTGGAGCCACGAAGACACATGGTCACCTCCAAGTTTAGTAGAAGTTTTAGTTGAGCTGTAGCAGCGTCGAAGACATCATGACAATAGTAAACACTAATTAATTTCAAATAGATATTAATATTTTGGGCCTTCAGGTAATATTTGGAATTGGTGTTTGGTAAATTTAATGTTAGGCCCTTCAGGTATTTAATGGAATGTTTGTAATTACGAGTTAATCTTGAACCCTTCAGGTATAGGGTTTGTAATTTTTATATATGGAAAGAAACGTGTATCAGTCGGGATGCACCTGTGAACCCACCTGAGAATTTTAATTGATTAATCAAATGTCATATGTAATTAATTTGTTGTTTATCTTTAAAATATAAATTTGTGAATGAGAAGTTGTATTATTTTTGCCTATTATTTCGTTTAATTTAAAATTTTATTGTCTATTATCTTACCATGTTTATCTTAAATTATTTAAAACCGCGACAATCAGCGCCCAACGCTGGGTGAATCGTGTCAAAATATATATATATAAATATATAATTATATATATATATATATATATATATATATATATATATATATTTTTTTACAATAATCGGGTTTTTGGTCCTTTATATTTAACAATATTTTGTTCATACAATGTTATTATTTATCCATATATATATTTTTTTCTTTCTTCCTTCTCCTCTCTGCTCTCTTTTTGATGTTTCGACCCCTTATTTAATGGGGTCCTCCTCAGAACAAAAACTGGGTACCCGAAACTCCAGGTCAGTAAGCCCACCGACTCCTGCAGCAAGTGCTTGCCAGCTCAGACACCAGGGTACTCAATAAAATAAGGGGTCGAAACATCAAAAAGAGAGCAGAGAGGAGAAGGAAGAAAGAAAAAATATATATATGGATAAATAATAACATTGTATGAACAAAATATTGTTAAATATAAAGGACCAAAAACCCGATTATTGTAAAACAGTTAATTATATAATTTCTAAGGGTCGACAAAATATAATTTTGATATATATATATATATATATATATATATATATATATATAAATTAAGGTGTATAGGGGAATAATATACATCTTAATTCCTAACTTAATCCCATATAAACCACCGAAAGTATATAAAGAGGATTTCTGAACAATAAAGTTAGTCTTTTTCCAGTACTCGTGAGTGTTATTTAGCTCCCAAATTTCCTTTTTTTTTATGTTTTTCTTCTGGGTGAACTTAACTGGTGCCGAAACCCGGGAGCACTTTAACATTTTCTCTTGGTGAGTTTTTTCTTTTTTGAACTCTTTTTTCCCGCTCAAAAGTTTTTTGAACATCATTATCATCCAAGTGTTCTTAAGTTTCATATCTTTCAAATTGTCAGACTAAATTCTGGATGGAGAATAAGAACATTTTAAAACCGCCATCGTTCGAAGTTCAGCCGGAGTTGCAGCCTCTACCACCAGAAACTTTAGCAGCAGCTCACACGAACATGGCAGCAGCACAGGCAAATGCTCTCGAATTGCTGAAGCTCAAAACAGCAATGTCGCAAGATTTAAGGAGGGCAATAGCTGATATTGAGAGGTACGATGGAGAGATTGGGGAGCTAAATCACTTCTTAAAGGGAGGAGACAGAGTGATGGCGAGAATAGAAGCAAAGACGGGCGAGAATCTCTTAGACTCAGTGGATGCCTGCGCATTAAGAGCAGCGTTAGTATGTCGGGTCAAGCGCGGCATACTCAACGTAATTCAAGCGGATGAGGACACACCATGGGTCGTGGTGAAAGATCGACTCAAGAAGGTGTTTGGGGGCGGACGTTGGACCCCAGAAGAGGACATTTTCCGTATGTTCCGCGAAGCTAGGAAGCCTCATCAATCTAATGGGCAGTATGCGGGATCACTGCTGGCTCACTTTAATAAAATCACAGAAAAGATGAGGGAAACGACAGAGGCAGCGGAAGTGGAAGCGAGAATGGCCTTTCTATCGACCATTTTGAAAGTCCAGCTTGCTAAGGAAACAGGGAGAAAGGAAGGACTTCTGAGGGACAAGACTTTGATAATGGACAAGAGAAATGGTGGACTCCAGCGCTCGAGATGAGGAAGTTCGGAAGGAGGACGGGTGGAGCAGGGTCACCTACAAACGGAATGACGGAGGTAGAAGCTTGCAGCCTCGAGGAGACCCATGGAGGAGAAGGGACACGGATTTCAGAGGTCGGGAACGTCCAGTGATGCGGGAAAAGAGGCAAGGGACGGACAAAAAGACTTGGAGAAGGGAAGAAAGGAAATGCCATGGGTGCGGGAAACCAGGCCATTTGGTGGCACAGTACCCCCGCACGAGGTGTTTCGAATGTGGCACAGAAGGCCACATTGCGAGACAGTGCCCCTATATCAACAGGCGCAGAGGACCGAACCAGGCGGAGCCGATGGAGGTGAACGCCCAGCGGGTGTGGCGGAGGAGCCGACGTCCGTCGGAATCGACAAGATCGTCGGAAACCTCGGAGACGGAAGGAGAAGAAGAAGGGGAACCGGGGGTAGGAGCTCGCCAGGCAGGAGGAAGCGAAAGGAGGAGCGGAGAGCGAAGGACGGCGGCGGAGAGGAGAGCACACGAGGGGTATGAGGTGAGTGCAAAAGAGGGGCAACCGAGTGTTTGTAAATAGTGTTAAGAGCATAAGTGGAGGGTTGCCTATTATAAAAATTGCGAAGGGTGTGTGGTGTCTGGTTGACACGGGAAGTTCAAATACGATTATGTGTAAAGAGGTTATAAGAAGTTTATGTAAGGAGGAGAGAATACCCCGAGTACAACCGTGTAGTTGTAAATTAATTACGTTGAGTGGCCCCTGTAGAGTAGAGGGTGAAGCGCAGATAGAATTAGGAAGGTGGGGGAAAAAGAAGGAGAAACTAGCGGTGCATGTAGTGGAGGACATGCCTCGCGAATACGGGGGTATCATCGGGTGTGACCTTTTAGGGAAGATAGGGACCAGGATTAAAGGTAATGGTGAGCGATGGGTGGTTCGTATTGGGAAAAAGGTTTACACATGTGAGAGGGATCGAGAAGGGGGACGAGCTATGGTCGGGGTGATCAATCGGAAGGGAGATTGGCGGCAGTCATTAAAAGGCGAGTTTTCCGATATCTTTTTCAAGGAAGGGGAAATACTGAGTGTGACAGGGGAGACGGTACACGAGATCCCGCTAAAACAAGACAGGGTGACATACGTCAAAGAAAGAAGGTATCCCCAGGCGTTGCGTCAGCACATCAGGGAGGAATTGGAGAGCCTAAAGAGTCAGGGTATTATAGTTGATAGTACCTCCCCTTATAACAGTCCCTTATGGGCGGTTAAGAAAAAGAGCGAAGAAGGAACTCGTGAAAAGTACAGGGTGGTGGTGGATTTTCGGAAACTGAACGAGAATACGGTAGATGAAAAGTATCCCATTCCGAGATTTGAGGATATACTGGATCGGTTGGGTGGCGCGACGGTGTTTAGCACGTTAGACCTGAAGGCGGGGTATCACCAGATCAGGATGCACCCAAGAGATCAGTATAAGACCGCGTTCACGTTTGAAAGGGGCCATTACGAGTTCACCAGGATGCCCTTCGGATTGAAGAACGCCCCTATAACGTTCCAAAGGCTCATGGATGAATTTCTGCGAGGGTTGGATGAGGCCAGTTGTCAGGTGTACATGGACGACTTACTAATATTCAGTAAAGACGAGACAGGACATGTACAGGACCTAAAACGGGTGTTTGACCGCTTGAGACAATTTGGACTGAAACTGTCGTTAGAAAAATCGATCCTGGGACAAGACCGAATTAACTTTTTGGGACATACTATTTCAAAAGAGGGAGTAAGGCCGGACACACGGAAGGTAGACGCGATTAGGAGAATGGCCATCCCCCAACAGACGTGAAGGGTATACGGAGACTACTGGGGACACTGAACTATTACAGACGGTTTGTCCCGGACATGGCAAGACATCTAGTACCTTTAAACGACCTGTTGAAGAAAGGCAGAAGAATAGTGATAACCCCGGAAATCGAGCAAAACATACGGACATGCATGGACAGACCAGAAAGAACCGGTACTCGCGTTCCCAGACTTTTCCAAGACATTTACTATCACAACTGACGCAAGCGAATATGCACTGGGGGCAGTACTATCCCAAGAGGGTGAGAAAGGGGAACAACCAGTAGCATACGCTAGCAGGCGACTTACAGAGACGGAGGTGCGATATAGTGCTCTGGAAAGGGAGTTGCTGGGGGTAGTATGGGCCATTGAACACTTTAGGCCATACGTGTTCGGGAGGAAATTCAAGGTGCATACGGACCATCGTCCCCTAATGTGGGTGGGGAAATTAAAGGAATCATCGGCGCGGGTCACCCGGTGGAAGGAATTCCTGAACCAATATAATTTGGAGGTGGTGTATAAGCCGGGGAAGGAGAATATTGTGGCTGACTGGCTATCACGAGCTTTGCAGGTGAATGCAATCGAGCGGGAAGCCGGGGAGTATTCGGGAGGTATACAAAGATTCATTCGGGAATGGACACCGGAAGGAGAAGCGGAACATGATTCGGAAGTTACGGAAGACGAGGGGCTATAGAAGTTAAGTAGCACGAGGAGATAGTTCGGAAGGGGAGAGATCGGTAGAAATGGAAGAATTAGAGGACATAATTAATGACAAACACAGACAGATAATTTGGAAGACAAAAACGACAGGACTGACAAAAGCGGAGTACATAAAGTATGGGAGGTTTCATATAACCACGGTGCGGTCAGAGCCGGGAGTGTCGGAGGAAATGGTTAGAAAAGTTCTGACAGATGAATCTCGACCGGGAGAAACTTTTTACCTGTATGTAGGGAATGAAGTTGTGTGGGAGAAGATAAAGCGATTGTGGAGAAATGAGCGGATAGGGTTGGATAGGACATTCATACGGTGTAAGCTGATGGTGGAAACTGTTAGGGAGGCGGATCGGCAGAAGGAGGTCACGGTGGCATACCATCAAGGGAAAACAAATCACCGAGGAGTGCAGGAGACCTTGCATGCACTTAAGCGGAAATATTTTTGGGGTTAAAATGCGGAAGACTATCGAGGAGGTGATCAAAGGGTGCGAAATTTGCAGTAAGACGAAGTACGATCGTCA
This sequence comes from Euschistus heros, assembly GCA_003667255.2. NCBI lineage: Eukaryota > Metazoa > Arthropoda > Insecta > Hemiptera > Pentatomidae > Euschistus > Euschistus heros. Next base: position 1,657,977 of record RCWM02000103.1, on the reverse strand, counting down.
CCCCCCTACCGGACGACAGGAAGAGACGGAGACACCAATAGGACCACTAACAGACCTACAAATAGACACGTTCACATGGAAAGGGTGTAAATGGGTAACTGTCCTAGATATCTTCAGCAAAGTAGCGTTGGCATAACCGGTTGAGAATAGGTCGGCGGAGGCGGTACTTGAAGCCCTACGAATCTGGTTTCAATTTTATGGAGTGCCGGAGAGGATAACTTCGGATGGGGGTCGGGAATTTGACAACGCCAGTGTCAGGTCGGAAATGCGGAAGTTGGATGTGGCATGGCATCTGAATACGCCAGGACACCCGAAAGGCCGAGGGGCGGTGGAACGCTTGCACAGTACGCTGGGAGATCACCTTCGCGTTTTTTATGCGGAAAAGGGAATAGAGGCGGGCATGGCAATGCCTAAGGCAATAGTGGCGTACAATCATTCGATTCATACAGCCACGGGATTTTCGCCATATGAAATGTTATTTGGCCTTCGTGAACGTAGAAGAGATACCCGCGGTGCAGTGGTGGATGAAGAGGTTGAAGCGACGTTGGTGGCAAACAAAGTGGCACTCGGGCACAGATGGGAGAAAGCGAGGAAGAGGCTCAATGAGGAAAAAAGTAGGAGGGTGACTCGGGAGAATCTTAAGGTACGTGATGGAATGGAAAGGGTCGCAATTAGAACTATTGTGTACCGGAAGGTAGTGTCGAACCGGAGTAAGGAGGATATACGTTACGATGGGCCCTTCAAAGTCGTGGCGATTCGAGAACATAATGTCGTCACCATTCAGAGTATGCAAGATCCCCGGAAGCGAAGGACGGTGCATCTGGAACAACTAAAGATCCCGTGAAACTAATTTTCTCGTTTATCACATTTCTATCGTTTACCTCGTGTCTATCGGTTTATACGTTAATTGGGTGTTTTCGTTTCGTTGGTCGTTCTGAGTCATTTCTAGCTAATTATCGGAAATTTTTCGTTCTTTCTCGTGTTTCGTTATTACCGTTTATTCTTATTGTTCGTTTTCGTATTACTCTTTCTTGTGGGCATTAGACGGAGTTCGAGGGGTATCCTCTTTTCTATGCAAGATAACTTGTGAATAATAGATAATGTAAAGAATTAGAAGAAGTGTAACAGTTCTTTTTGGTTGTTGTATTTTAGTTTTTTTTTTACTAAATGAGATATGTAAAGACCTGTCAAAGAATAGTGAAAGGTTTAAGTTAAGGACAGAAGTTTTTTTTTTTTTTTTTTTTTTTTTTTTTTTTTTTTGTTTGTTTGTTTTGTATTTATTTGTAACATTGATTTTTGTATATGGGTGGTTGTTTGGCCTGTGTAGGAGTTTACGAGGATTGTTCGTAAACTGGTGGGGGGGAGTTAAGGTGTATAGGGGAATAATATACATCTTAATTCCTAACTTAATCCCAAACAAACCACCGAAAGTATATAAAGAGGATTTCTGAACAATAAAGTTAGTCTTTTTCCAGTACTCGTGAGTGTTATTTAGCTCCCTAATTTCTTTTTTTTTTTATGTTTTTCTTCTGGGCGAACTTAACTTATATATATATAAAACAATAAATAAAATCATGAAATCCTAAAAAGTTATTTAAGTGGTTTTTTACAACTTCTAATTACAGAAATTTTAAGTAGTTAATTAAAGTAGCTACATTTTCTTCGAAAATTCTCTTAAAATAAATAACCAATCAGAAAATATCAAACAAGTTTGGACCTATCCAGTCCTGTACCGATGAATTGTTTTCATCCACCATCTCCGTTTTTTTCCAGAATTTTTTCTTGGTTACAATGTACACATACTTATAATATCCATAGGCTGCAATAGCTGTAACTGAAATCCTCACATCCATCTTCATCAACTTAAAAATATAATACTAGCTGTAGCTTAAAAAACTGTCCAACCCAACTCCTACAAAGCTCGCCTTCCCTCATCTACGAGCCACTCGGCAAGTGTGTACTTGCTTCACTGGTGTACACAACAGCTAGCTCGGGTGGCCTCGTTGACGAGCTCCTCGGCGAGTGTGTGCTGCCAGCATAATGTATAGCACCAGAAGAGGACAACCTTGGAAATAAATCAATCAACTATTTTATTGAAGGAAATTTAATTTTTATTTCTTTTAAAGGCATAACTCCTATTTAGTCTTTAATTTTCCTCTAAATGTTTCGGAGTACACTGCTCCATCTTCAGTACCTACAAAACTGTGATTTCTTTCACTTAGTCATTTGTGCATGTCTGTTCACTTAGTCTGAATGCATGAAGACATGCACAAATGACTAAGTGAAAGACACAGTTTTGTAGATTCTGAAGATGGAGCAGTGCACTCCGAAACATGTAGAGAAAAATTAAAGATTAAATAGGAGTTATGCCTTTAAAAGAAATAAAAATTGGAAATAATTTATCCAGGAAGTTGAAAAGGCAGCTCTTGCTATCCAAAATTGGAGAACGAGAGCACTCTGCAGAGAGGACAGGTGTAAAATTGTCAGAGAAGCCAAGACCCACCCCAGGCTGTAAATGTATGCAGTTAGTTAATTAGTTAATAAAATCATGAACCTGGTGATGGCTGGAGGAAGTTGTTAGTGCAGGCCCGTACCCAGCAACAGTTTGTAGTTATATAGCAGCAGAGAGACAATAGTTATATAGTGGCCTTAAAGTGTTAGAAATATTTTGAATAAAAAAAAGAGTTAAAATATTATAAAATTAAAAAGCATATCAAATTGAAACTTTCAAGACTCCTACCTTTAGCATAGCATAAAATTTCTTAGGCTTCAACCTCCCTTTGTGACCAATATAACTCATTATCAAATCCAAATACTGAAGTAATGTGTTATATGTTTTAAAGGGTAAATCCCATGTTTTTTCTGACTCCATTGTTTTCAAAAGTGTATTCAAGGCATCAGAATAATGTTCAATATATTTTAGAACCTAGACAATACAAAATAATCTAACAAAAAAAAATATGGTATTAAAATATAGTTATAAAACAATTTTTTTTTTTTTTTTTTTGGAATATTTTAAAGTTAATAATAATAGCTAGCTAAATTCACTAACATGAATTTAAGTGAAGGTCAAATTCCAAAAACAGTAATCAATTCTTAGTATATATGATTAAATGTTAAAAAGCTGGTTTAAAACTAAGGCAATTAAGCAGAATAGAAAATATGTAAGAAAACATTAGATAAAAATCAATACAACAAAGTAGAATTATAAAAAAGGCATTTGCCTCAGAAGTCTAAAGAAAGAATTTAAACTGATCCCAAACCAAAAACAGGGTCCAACAACTAATCATAATAATCATTAGGAAATATCACTCCTTCCAACACAGTTATAAATTATTTATACAAATTCTAAAGAGTTAAACCAAGGAATAAGCTAAGAAAATTATTGTAGTGTATCAGTAAGGATTCATGGTGAATCAATCAACTTTGAACAAAAAGATTTCATCTGACAAACATTGGAGCAAATAACTACAATTTTATCTCTCCTTAAAAGCGTCTATTTACTAGAAAAAACAATGTGCTAAAACGCTATAGTACTACAGTAAATAATAGGTGTAAATAGCATGAGGTAGAACTTCTATAGCCTATTTTAAAATCCTAGGCAGTCATTGATTAAAATTTTATTATAAGAGACCAAGAAAAGGGTGAGTGAATAATATTTCAGCCAATTTAAATATTTAAATATTTAATTTAAATTTAATATATATTTAAATATGTATAATCTTCTTTGCGAGTACAAGGCATGAGAACAATATAGTCTCGAAACGTCACCAAAATAGTAGGTTTATTTATATACTAAACCTAAAGAACCTTATTAAACATCTAATAGTAACAGTCAAGAAATATATCCATATACAGTAAAGTGTCGATTATCTGAACTTATGTTCTCTGGGGTGGTTCGAATAATCAAGATTAATAAAAAAAAATTATTATGTGTAAACAGCATCTTCCAACAATTCACTTTTCGCTTTTTGCAAAGTTTTACAACTCAAACTGCCTGTCTCACAGTAAAGATTTAGATTACAATTATTTTTGATTCCGTTATTGTTGATTTACCAACCTTAAAATTGATAGCTAATGTCTGACCCGATTCACTTTTTTTTAGCCACATAATGATTTCAATTTTGTTTTTAAATGAAAAGAGCTATCGTTCTCTATTTGTTAGCATGGATGATGACATGTAATTTTTAAAACAAAAAGTGGTCACAAAGGCGATGTAAACCTCACAAAGAACGATTTAAGACTTAAGGTGAGATCTATTAGCAACCAAATGATTAGGAAGATATTTAAAGAAACAAATGAAATGATCTGATTAAGTACACAGTTCCCATTGTAAAAAAAAAAATTGTAGGTATGTATAGAAGTTCATTTTTTGCTGTTTCAGTGAAATATGACGTTGAGCTTCCCTTATAGACATTCATGCAAAAAATTATTTTGTTTTCCTTTTAAATTTTATTTTTAAATAAAAATAATTTTAACAATGCAAATAAGTTATTAGATGATCAATTTAATAAAAATTACATTCCAAAAAAAAAAAAAAAAAGGTTCCGTTAATTGAACATTCCAATAATTGACATTTGGATAATCGACGCTTCACTGTATGTATATATGTATATATATATATATATATATATATATATATATATATATATATATATATATATATATATATATATATATATATATATATATATATATATATATTATTTATACACACATATATACACATATAATCTTTCAAAGGGTTTGTTTTGAAGGTCAAAATGAAACTGTTAATTGATGGGTATATTCAGCACAGAAGTATATTACATCCCTAATTAATATGTTATGAAAATTCAATACTTGTACAGAAAAATATAAACATATAGAATAGCCCTTAACTGATTTTAGCACTTGAAATGTCATACTACAGAATGCTATGAAAATGATCATTCATTTTTTCATCAGTCAGTTAATCAATCTAAACAAATTTTCAACTATAAATAAAAAAATTTTAAGTCAAGTTTGAACTTATATTAAAAGTGAAAGTCTGTTATTAGCCAGTCATCTTATTTGAATAATTAGAATATAATAAAAGCATAAACTGTAAAAAAAAAAAAGAAGAAAAGTATTAAGTGTATGTCATCTATTTATCTTAAAAAATAAACACCATATATTTACTTGAATTTTTAATTTAACATATTATATTTAATACTCACAATTCCTTTATTATAATAAATTTCAAAATTGTCGATGACTTCTAAATTCTTTTCCTGAAAATTAATAAAAATTTAAAATATTAATACATTAATTAGACCTTCAATAAATAAGCAGTAAAATAAAACATTAATGAGATAAAGTACACAGAGATAACCTATCAATTGTTGGCATACCACCTCACTCTGATACCAACCATAGGTGGGGGTCCCTAGTATTAAGGGCACAGTAATTGATATTATTAATTTATTCATTAAGTTGGCTCTCATTAGGAATCAAGGATATTTGAAAGATTAAATGCACTTCTAATCCCTAATCATGGCTCTAGAAAGCCCACATGAATCTCACATCATATCGGAGATGATAATATTCTTCACTAAAACGATAAGAGCAGCTGCTTTCCTAATGATTTCATAGTTCATCCCATTACCAACATGTTTAAAGACTCCTCTTGAACTTTTTCTACAGCTCATAAAGCACTCAACAATTGGAAAAAAAAATTGTAATGTCAGGAAAATCCCGAACTTCCCATAGACACAGATCTGTGATTTGTTGAAAATCATTTTATCAGTTTGTAACTTATTTTTGAGAGGATTTTTTTGTTTCTATATTTCCTTAATTTAACCTGTCCTCTACATTCAACAATTGTATTTACCTTATAACTCTCCAAACCCTCCAACTGTTAATCAGAGACTCTGGGTAAATGTATTTTTTAAATTTCAAATCTTGATTAATAAGTTTTATGACATCTAAACTAATTTTTGTTTTGATATTTTATTGTTATTTAACATCCTTTTATTACTTTTCTGCCAGAAATAGATACATATTTATGGATTTCATGGAAATACAAAAAACAAAAAAAAAAAATTGAAATTTTAAGTTTTAATAATAATATTCTTTAACCCGTAAAAAAAATTTTCTGTTTATAACTCATGATTCACTGTTTCTATGAATCACTTGATTTTCTGCAAAATGTCTTGGACAAACTGGTATAAAATTTTAATGTCGATCAGATATGCTCATTTACTAAGTTAAAAATTCTGATTTAAAAATTTTCCTGGAAAAATACATTAATAAATAATGGCTGAGAGAAAGTACATTAGGAAAACCCTAATGTACAGGACTGTACCAGTCCTGGGAGTATGGCTTTCATAAGATCTCTCCATTATGGAGCATTTGCCTGTTAGCAAATCCCCCCCCCCTTTGGTTCCTGAGTTTGGACCCACCCATCCAACATTACTTCACTCAAAATGTTTTGTCAAATGATCTATCAGAATACATTCCTCCATTCAAAATTTTAAAGTAAGTAAAGCAATTAATTAATTACATCTATAAAAAACAAGTAGGAGCACAAAAAGGTCTAAAGAGGATAAATCCTTGTAGAGCATATCATTCACTGGGACTAATGCAATACCATGAGAAACAAAGCATGATTGTTTAGAAAAAGAAAAGTGTCTGATGAAATGAAGAATGAAAAGGAACTTGATCAAACTGTCAATGAAAAATGTGCACTGTTTGGCTAAAATTAACTGAGAAGATCTTTGGTTTTTAAGAGTAGAAAAGATTCAGACTGGGACTGGCCTGCTTTTTAACTATACAGAAGAAATGGTAAGTTCTTCAAATTTCGGAACCCTTATTGGATGCATTATAAAAGACTTTTCATACAATAAGTTATAGGGAAAGAAATACAAGTAAGAAAAGGATACTTGCACTATACATGTATCAATCCATAGACGAAAAAGAATAAACAGAAAAGGTTATTTTGTAAGATAATAACTATTTGACCAATAAATAATATAAATTTATATTTACTGCTTGTTTATATGCTGCTATTGCTTGAAGTGCATGTTGATATTCAGAGCTAATTCCAAAAAATAAAGCAAGGTAAGCATTTCCTAAAATGCTCCAGGAAACTCCATCTGTAGGATCTAATTTCACTGATTTTTTCGCTAATTCTGCAGCATCCTCAAAATATTTATGTTTTTCATTATCAGTTGGCATACTGAGCCCTTGTTTTCTGACTACAACTGATAAATTCCGGAATGAAATCTTATTTTCTGACTGTAAACAAGAATCACCATTAAAAAAAAAAAAATACATATAATGATAATCAAATAAAAGTCTAGAACCTCATTTGCAAAGGCTTTGTAATTAGAAATTAGTAACTTATCAAAAGAAATAATCAGCTTAATGCTTATGCTAACAGAGGGGAGAGTTTGAAGCCACAACGATTGCCCAGTGAATAAATATTCACGATGGATCATCTTATATTTTTTAACAAGCTTAATCATCATTTGTAAGCAATTATATAAGTAGTAATTGAGCAGCTTGAAGAGAGATTTAAACAAATGATAGACAAATATGAACAAGAAATAAAGATTTTATAGCTGAACAGGAATACAAAGGTTTAGGAGAGTTGATTCAGGAATATAAGATATCCTTAATCAGGGTTTCTTGGACCCACTTTTTTCCAGATATTTCATTTATTTTCTTTTAAATGCTAAATCAAAAAGACTAACCCTAGTTCTTAATCAATAACATCAATAATTACTATTTATAACAGAGGGAGAGAAACTCTGAATGATAGCCTATATACTAGTGGTCTATTAGAAACTGTCACTTCAGAAATAATTCTACTTGTGAAAGCTTAATTGCTGTCTGATCGCTAGCTGAAGATCAAAGAAATAGATGCTAGGTTAGAGCATTCAGAAATTTTTTTAAGGATCATCAAAGAAAATTTGCATGTGAGCAACAAGATGGGTTCCAAAAATGTTTTCAGCTGCTCAAAAACAGGAATGTGTTGGCTACTGCAACAACTTTTCTAAAGGTTGATTTTCTTACAAAGTTGACGCAAAATTTTTGTTTAACTCAATCGTAACTGAGAATGAGACAACGGTTCTTCAACATGTCCCACTCAACAAAAGGGGAATCCCTAGAACGGAAAAGATCAGGAGGAGAAGCAACTCAACAAAAAGCAAAAGCCACACAGTCCAAAAAAAAGTTAATGGCCACCATTTTTTTGGATTATCAAGGAATACTGCTGATTGATTTTAAGGTTTCTTTAAGTTAAAATCTGACCTTCGTGGAAGGTCATTTAACACTGACTGAGAGGTCCAAGTAGCTGAGAAAGAACATTTTTCATATAAAGAAAAAAAAAATTTTTTTTCATGGAATAAAAAAATTGTATATATATAGTACAATATCAATTTACTGCTATTTAAATATATTCAGTGTAGATCGATATAAAATATGACTTTATATATTACTTTCAAACTATGCCCTATTTGTCCCCCAAATATATATTTGTGATAACTGATACTTAAAATCTCACCAGTTTCCTAAATCTTCAAACTCATCACATTAAAAAAAAATATTTAAAAAAGATCACAGTCTAGATACTAACTCCTATTTGGCATACTGTTTACATTTTTTCAAGACAAAAACGCTCAGGTTTCGGTTAAATAGCTGTTTAAGATTGAATGCCACTTCATTGGATTGGACCTCAGCCTTTTATTTTTAGGCTTTAAGATTTTAACACATCCCTACTCCGTAACTTCATACATTCAGACAAGATTTTGTTAGTTATACCTCTCAATTAATTCTGAGTTAACATTCCTAGCTCATCCTCTGTAAGAGCAGAGTAATATTCATGATACTAATTATTTCACGAACTGCATCCACATTGTAGATGGAAAAAATATGCTTCTAAAGGCTACAATCATTTCCACAACAAAGACGGGAAAGGAGGGGATTAAAAGTCTTTTTTCATCCACAAAATAAACGGTTAAAGTGTTTTTGAAATAGAAGATAGTTCCTTATTGTTGGATTAGCTATCTGTTAATTTAGAATATGTTTTGGTTCTCTTAATATATATTCTTTGTCAATATCCACATTTCCGAAGGAGTACTTCAGTTCATACTTTTTTAGTTTTGTGAAAAATCTCAGAGCTTTAAAAATTTGGCTTTTTTTAATTTATAAAGATCTTAAAAGTTATTTGATTTATATATATATATAGATATATATATAGATATATATATATATATATATATATATATATATATATATATATATATATATATATATATATATATATATATATATATCAAAATTATATATTTGGTCGACCCTTATATTATATTATATATAATTTTTATTTATATATATATAAAATTATATAAATAACTATTTACAATAATCGGGTTAAAGGACCTATAATATTTACACGGGCCAAGTAAAATAGTTAATATATATATATATATATATATATATATATATATATATATATATATATATATATACACATATATAAAAAACAAATTATAATATAATAAACACTGATACTCTGCCCCGCTATTTGCAAGTGTTCAGTGATTTAAAAATTGCCATTCATTTTGAATTTCTTCTTTTTCTTTTTTTTTTTATTGCAATTTGACTGTTCAGTGAAGTTAATACCACAAATTAAGTTTTATATATTTTTAATTGTGTTATTTATGTAGTCTTTAAGAATGTATAGTAAGTTAAGTTTTATATTTTTAGTGTTATATCGTTGTTAATAGAAGGAAATGATTTAAATACAATTTATAAAATGAAAATATATTTTAATAATTTTATTCTTTTCCATATTAAAAATAATTTGATTTCATTCAATTGAATGATATAAAAACTTACTTCCATTTTATTTAAATTTACCTTCATTAAATATACGTTTATATAAAAATATGTTTATATGTAATATAGAGTAATCTTATAGGTATATATAGAGTAATACCATTGATTATTATATACATAAGTCATAAGATATTATAAAACTATATATACATTAGAGATATTTTGAACTTGACTTACAAAAAGAAATTTTTTTAAATAAATGTTTAAAACTATTCTTTTTTCATCAAAAATAATTTAATAATAATTTCTTTTAATCTTTAAAAAGTATTATAAAGAGGATGAAATTATATGAAGAGAATTTTATAATATGCGTAATTTGTAGTAGACTTGTATTGCGGGTTCATACCCCATTGTATTCGGTGTGGCAGACTACTACATAGTGTAGTAGTAACTTTTTACGCATTTTTCGTCAATAATTTAGTTTTAATGCGTTATTAGCATGTTGCAAAGAAAGGTACAAGTTTTTTAATTAAATAAAAGAGAAAAAAATTTCTGCCACCAGTAATATTTATATATTTTAATGTCCGCAGTCAAAGTGTTAAGCTTCAAGAAATCAATAACATGACTTAATAATGAAATTTATTATTATCATTGGAACTCACAGCAGAGGAGATTGAATCTGATATAACCTTTAGGTAAGCATGGGACATCTAAATAAATGCAATGGCCTTCTGCTAATACCCTACAAAAGGATTGACTGCACATATACATGGATGGATCCACCCTCTACACCTCTACGCGAATTCTCTAAACCTAACAAAAGAGAAGGCCTAACTGCCGGGAGTTTGTGATATCCATTCTGGCTGGAAGGCAAGGCAAAAATTTTGATAGAGAAGTTAAAACCATTACCACAGTGCTGGTTTAAGTAAAGCTATCTAAAGACAGTTTTCTTTGTGGACTCGTAAGCTGCTATACTATCGAGAAGGTACAGCCTTGATCAGCCTGGCATTTCTGAATATTAGGCAGCTTGCTTACAGCTTAATTAACCCTTTGAATGCTACAGACTACTATATGAGTCCGGCTGGTTTCTCGCCAAACTGCTACTAACTCTTATCATAGTTCTTTTTCCATCGCCATCTATGGACTGTTTATAGCAGCTGCAGTGCCTCTTTAAGCCAATATCACTTCGATTTCAGAAAGTTTCTGTTTACCAGCTTCAACCCTTTTTTACTGCCGTGTATCGTTTCTCTTTACCTGAAATTTTGCCTGCATAACATTCTGTATATTTTCTGCCTTTGTAGCAAATAGTTAAGTGCGTTATGTCTAAAAAAATTTATTACGATGAAGATTTATTAGAACTTTTGGCAGATGCAAGTGAAAGTGAAGGAGAATCTTCTTTATATCATGATGAGGATTTTTTTGATCAATCCGGTAAAGTATCTATTGGAGAAATGTCCGGAAACTAGTTGAATATCAAATGTAAGAGAAAAGAAGGAAGGGAAACATGAATAGAAAATGTAGAATAAATAAAGAAAACGAAACCGCTAAGCATACGACGCACACGGGGCACTGCAGGTGCCTAGACTATGCCACAGCCAAAGGGTAAAAGAATTTGGGGGGTGCAAAGCGATCGTTGTCTGCCAGGAAATGAGCTAATTGATCTTGTGTTACCCTAATACATGGCAAAATATACTATAAAATATTTGTGAAAAGAAGAGGTTAAGAACCAGCAAAAAAAACGTACAGAAAGGGAGCATTGAAAGTTTTGCGGAAAAGCCAAAAACATAAAACTCAGTCAGCAATTATTTGTGGCATGATGAAATATTTGACTATCACTGTCCAATATACCTTGCTTTCATTCTCTGATATCCTCAAAAACAGCAATGTTACAAAAAATACATTTAACAATGAGTTGTCCAGAAATTAATGTAGGATTTTATATTTTCATTTGTCAAAGAAAATTTCAGAACAAATTCCTGCAGAGAATCTCTCAGTCAGCAAATCCACCGTCACTGATCCCCACAAGGCTATCAGAAAGGTAAAAAAGCTCAAAACTTGCACTCCACATCAACTGAGGCTAAAAAAAAGCACCCTAATGAAGTTTACTGCACATTTTTGACAAAACGGAAATGAGCTTTTTCTAGACAAAATAGTGACTTATGATGAAAAGTGGATTCTCAACAATTCTATGTTCTAAACAGTGGCTCAACAAAGGAGAAGCAGTACATTTCCCAAAGCCCAAAATCAAGGTCAAGGTGGTGGTTACTGCTTGGTGGGCTTAATTCGGGTAGAATCACAACTTCTTGAATCATGGCAAACAATCAATGCTGAAATATATTGTTCTCATTGATGCAATGGACAAGTTTTAGCATTAATAGAGCCATCTTTGCAACATCGGAAAGGCAATATTCTGTTATACAGCTTTGCTCGGTCCCTTGTCTCTTATATGACCTAACGAAAATTGTTCGAGCTTGGTAATGAAACTCGGCCTCATCCACTCTACTCCCTAGACCTCTTGCCAACCAACTATCATTGCTTAAGACCATTTTTTATATTAAAACAGACTTTTTGTAAATAAAACATAATATCAATAAGTTTCTTTATTTTTTAATCTTTTTATCAATTTAAACAACTTAAATACACTTTACTAACATGTCTGCCTTTACTTGAATACGATTTGATTTAAATCATTTTTTTTTTTTTTTTTTTAATGTTGATTCAAATCAAACATCTGTGACATCTTTAACCCTTTGGCTGGAAGGATACAGTAGTGCGGGATAGTCTAGGCACCTGAAGTGCCCCGTGTACGGCGTACTTTTTACACTTAGCGGTTTTGTTTTGTTTATTTATTCTATATTTTCTATTCATGTTTCCCATCCTCCTTTTCTCTTATATTTGATATTCCACTGGTTCCCAGCATTTCTCCAATAGATACATTACCGGATTGATAAAAAAAATCCTCATCATGATCTAAAGAAGATTCTCCTTCACTTTCACCCACCGGTTCTAATAAATCTTCATCATAATAAATTTTTTTAGACATAATGCACATAACTATTCGCTGCAAAAGCAGTAAATATTCTGAAGGATATGCAGACAAAATTTCAGGTAAAGAGAAACAGTACATGGCAGTAAAAAAGAGTTAAAGCAGGTACACAGAAACTCTGTGAAATTGAAGCGATAGGCCGAAAGTGAAGGTGTATGCCATCTATTTGCTTATAGAGGCACTGCAGCTTCTATAAACAGTCCACAGATGGCGATAGGAAAAGAACTACAATAAGAGTTAGTAGCAGTTTGGCATAAAACCAACCGGACTCATATAGTAGTCGGTAGCACCCAGGGCACTGGAACCACCAGACTTATATAGTAGTCAGTAGCAGTCAAAGGGTTAAAATGTAAAAAGACCAAATTTTTAAAGCTCTTAGAGATTCTTTACAAAGCTAACAAAATATAAACTGAAGTATTTCTTCGGAAATGTGGATTTTAACAAAGAATATAATACTAACAGATAGCTTGTCCAACAATTGAGATCTATTTTCTACAGCATGAGCATTTAAATAGCTATATAAGGCAGTCTAGTAATGGTAGACTTTGCTAACCTCTAGATAGTCAATGGATTAAAAGGTTTACAGTTTCGGATTCAATGAGGTCACAACTATCAAATATCATGAAGGACCAACATATTATACATATTGTCTTTCAAAAACAAATATTTAATGACAGATTTTGTCCCTTTTCACAAAAACACTCACATCAACTCACTCAAACGACTGTTACATAACAACTGAAACTTTGGTGAGTAAAGCCTAGTACGCACTGGGACACATTTGAATCGACACATGTTTGACTCATGTCCAGAAAAAAAAAAATAAACTTGTTAGCCGGAAGAATAGGTGCAGGCGATCGAAAACTAGAGGGAGGGGCTCTATCCTGGTCGAGATTCACGTCCACACTGAGTTATGTTGCGGAATATGAATCAAACAAAAGTCAAAGAATCCCATTTCAGACGGGACGTAAAAAAAGTCAGAAATACTAACCCATTATATTCATTGTCACAAGAGTAGCCTCTGCTAGACTCAGCGTAAACTCTCACGGGACTCAGCTCAGACGCAGAGAGTCGATTCAAATGTGTCCCAGTGCGTATTAGGCTAAACTGTCAACAGACGAACAACGAATTCACTAGACTTTTATTTATGAGTGCTGCCATCTTCACGTTTTCAGACCACCCTCGTATTAAAGTTAAACTATTTTATTATTGTTTGAAATGCAACTATGTGTTCAACCATAGAAATGGAACTACTTATTAAATTATTTTATAATAAATACATTTATAAAATAAATTTAAGTTTCAAAAACAATAAATGGAGGTTAACCTTTTCGAGAGCTCTTTCAAAGCACTGCCTCGCCATTTCAACATTAATATGGTACCAATAGCATTCCCCAAGCTCATTCCAAGCCTCAATAGCATCAGGGTCTAATTTGACAGATTTGCATAATGCATCAAGGGCTTTGTTACGGAATTTTGGAGAACAGTTGTACATCTTGCCAAGCAAATAAAAATATTTAGCTTTATCTTCAGCGGCATCTAAAAAACATGTTTCTTATTGAAAACTTTTAGCATGATCTTTTAAGGATTTTAATTATATACATATATCTATGTATTTATAAAATAAAATTTAAAAAAAAACCAACCCCTTAGCAATGTCAAGTGCATTAATTTCAGTCAAGAAATCGAGATATTTTGAGCTTGTAGCCACTGAAAGGATTCAAGAACTGTTTTGTCAATCATCATTTCTCCAACCACACCATGAAACACACAGCTTGTATTTTACCCAATGTTATTCTCCAGATTTCAATATATCAGTCTTATTTTTCAAAATGTCCACAATATAATTTTAATGTTCTAAGATAAAAGCCCCAAATGACTGATTTATTTTGTGTTTTATGTGCTTAACATGGTGAGCAGAGATGGGATATCTATAAACCGCCAAGATTCAAGAAGAATAGGGAAGAAGATAATCAGGGATGTAGTCAAAGAGGAACACCATGTCTAAATAGAAATACTTTAATGCGGGCCGTTTCGACCTGCCTTGCAGTTCTTCTTCAGAGCTGTAATGAACAAAATACTAGATGTGACATCTATCTATCTGTGAAATAAACAGATGACAATGGAATACAGAATGACATGGATAAAAAGACAATAAACAAAAAAGGCTATAGAAAAGAACAGATACATAAATCAGTAATAATACAAAGCAGTAAGGTAGGGTTAAGGACAAGAGAGGAATGATAAGGGAAAAAATAAAAAATAAATAAAATAATGATAAAATAAAATAAATGGAAAAAAATTAAGGGTAGTGAATAAAAGGATAATAAATGAAAAATAAAAGAGGACAGAAGGAAATGTAATGTAAATAAAAATATGAAAATATGGGAAAGAGCGGGGGAAATAGAGTAAAAGGAGATATAAAAAAAGAAAGGGATAAAAAGTAAGAAATGGCAATGAACACTTACCCACTGAACCACACTGGAGAGGAGACGAATGATGACTGATGTGAAACGGTAAGAACAGCTGGGCAGGAAAAAGGGAGAAAAGCGGGAAACATGGCTACAGAATAGGAAAATGAAAAAATGAAAATATAACAAAAATATAAAAGAGAGATAAACAATAAAGAGACAATAAAATAATATAACAAACAAATAAATACAAGCAGAATAAAAAGAGATAAATACAATAATCCCAATACAATCATGATCAGATGTACAACACAAATATAAAATGAACAGAGAAATAACAAAAAGATGCAAATAGAAATAATATAACAAAAATACAAAATAGAGAAAAAGGACAGAAGGGAAGGTTATTTTGGTTTGGC
Organism: Euschistus heros; assembly: GCA_003667255.2. Taxonomy (NCBI): domain Eukaryota; kingdom Metazoa; phylum Arthropoda; class Insecta; order Hemiptera; family Pentatomidae; genus Euschistus; species Euschistus heros. Next base: position 1,642,297 of record RCWM02000103.1, on the reverse strand, counting down.
CAATATATGAGGACTGATAATTAGGAGTAGCATATTCTGGTTTCTAGGAGATCAAGGTATCAAGGTAGAAAGTGTCCACCCTTTCTCCTCATTTCTTCAAAGATTTAAGAATTGGAAAGGTGGGAGCTGAAGGTGGTTGGATATGATACTGCTGACTGTAATACGTGACAATTCCATATCTTCATCACAGCATCTAAGAACGTCATCTCTGTAAATATATTCTAGGCCACTGATTAATTGAGGGAGGTGGCTAACTTTAGACTGGGGAGTAACTAAGTTGGTGCCTAAACTGAGACTATTAGACAAAGGAGCAAGAATTTCAGTAGAAATATTGTGAACCCACCTATTATCTCCTTTTGGATAAATTTTATGATGAAGCGAAATATCGTAAAGTTGATTATATTTATTGATCAAATGGAGCTTTTTTTGGGCTTTAACAGAATGGGAAATATTGGTAATAAACTTATTTAAACTAATCATTATATGATTATCAATATCTGAATTTAAGATGGGATGAGATTTTTTTTATTGAGATTGTGTATATCAAGAATAATTTTGCGTATTTTAAGGTTGAATAGAGACTTTTTAAATTTAAAGGAAGAATATGCCAGCTTTGAGGAGAGGGGTTTGGAAATAGTAAAGGTGTAAAATGAGTTGTCTATAAATATAGGAAACAGAGAATGGGAGCGGCATTTGAGAAGGAAGATCCTTTCTTCAATTTTCACATGGTTTTTTGGAGATGGCAAAGGAGGTTGAAATGGGGAATATAATGGGAAAATGTAGATTTTAAATGGGAGAAGGATATATTGAATTCAGCAGAAGGAAGATGAAAATGCGGAGAAGGTTGCCTCGTTACAATTTTAGGTTGAATCAAACTAGAAGAAAAATCAGTAGTTGAACAGCTCAAAACCGTAAGCGCAGTCTGAGAAGAAGCAGAAGCAGGACAAGGATTTCTATCTTGATGATGACCAGTTCTGGATAACTTTTGAAGCCTGGCGCTGCGGCGGATCGTTGGAAAAGTCACACTAGAATCTTGTTGTTGGCCCAGAAGTTTACGATTCCATAATGATAAAAGTATGGTTGACTGTGTGTTTTTATTATGAAACAGTCAACTATACTTTTATTATCAAGAAGAATAATGAGTAAAAAATCTTCGCAGAAAATTTCTTAATCATATTTTTAAAAAAAACATAAGCTTTTAACCTGAGGGACAATCCATAAAAAATCCCTTCATAGAAAAGGAACACTTCTTAAAGAATAAAACATAGCTATCAGATATTAACACTAAACCTACCATGACAGGTCAAATGACCTTTTTCAGGCTTTTTGTAAGATGTTCTTGGAAGCAACATTCATTACTTTGTTTTTTGACTTTACTATTTATGCTAAACAATATGTCAAAAGTGTTTTTTTAATACCCACACTCCTCTCTTATTATTATTTTTTACCAAAAATTGTGGTAGAGATATGTATACATAAAATGTCGGTAGGTTTAGTATTAATATGTACATCTTTACCTCATTAAGTTTAATTTTTAATCAATTCAATAACACTAAATGAGAAAACAAATTGTGTTAACAACAATAATTCAAATATATTCTTTATACAAAATCAAATTATATTAATAAAAATAATTAAAATACATCTTTAAACTTTTTATTTATTTAATTTTGAATTTACAACAAAACAAAATTCATAAATTTTCAACATTACAGCAACGGCCCTGTCCACCCCCGTTCTGAAGAGTTATAAATCCCTTAACACTAGGACAGGACATTAAAAATTTTCAGTTTGGAGAGGTGTCCATTAAGAGAGGTTTCACAGTATTTTCATCATTTTTAAATTATTGCACACAAATAGTGTTTGGTTTCAATTTTTGATTTGATGGTTAATGTCAGTTTAAATCAACACTATTATTGAATTTTGTGGTAACACAATCTTTTCTTTAATATTTGAAAAGTATTACAAACCTTACTTAACTATAAGATTTTTTTTTTTTTTTTTTTTTTTTTTTTTTAACAAACTTAAAGAGAAAGATTAATTAATAATTAAAAAATGTTTATTACATTTACCAAGTTCTGATTTTATTGTTGATTTTTGTGAGTATAACTCAATATCACAAGAAAATAAGAAACTTTGCAATTGTTAATATCAGATTTGACAGTTGTCTATCCCATCTCAACTTAATATATTTTTAATCATTAATTTATATCTCTTACTGTTTAAATATAAAATGTGTATGCAATAAAGTACAAAATAACAAAGAAATCAATCATACCTCAGTTACGTAATCATAAACTTTGTACCTGCTAATTTGAAAAAATGAGTTTCCCCTGATTCTACTAGTTCCTCCAAGGAACCATTAGAAGATGGAAGTTCCTTGCCATGACGGTCATACCTCGGATATTTCTTAAAGGAAGTCACCTTCTCAACTGTTTCCTAATAAACATCATCTGTCATTATATAAGTTTCTAAAATATATTGTTCCAAAATTTACTAAAATCAAATTGTCATAAAGTTGATAAACAATTAACATACACATTTGATCAAATAATGGAATTTTACATTTTTTCTTTTTTTTTTTAATTGTAGTATACAGGGTGAGTGAGTACCTCTTAGTGTAAACAAAAAAAAAATTGGGTGAAACTGGATCAAAAACGTAGAAAAATGCCGCAGACTTCACCTTTCTAATCCAGTTGTTGTTGCAGATATACAATGAATCAAAGACTGTTTGGAGGAAATCACGTTTTTACCATAAAAGTTGCAATACCTCCATTTTGTTTAAATATATTTCAAACTTTGACCTCATTTTCGGATTTAACATTAAATTTTCTATACGAGCAGAGTACATATAACCTTGAATTTTACAAACTTGTGATATAAAGAACACACAGTGGGGAAAACAGCGATTCTAGGAGAGCAAAAGTCAAAAATCGAAGGTATGATTTTGAGCCCGAAATGGTGGAATGTAAACATAAGTGTCTAATAGAATAAAAACAAGAATTCGCAATTGGTAATTCTTTGTTTATAGGGAAGAGTAAATAAATTATTTTTAATATTGACATCTCAGTTGTGTTTGTTGCACCCATGAGCTAACGGCCAAATTTAATAAAAACTGGACTATATTGATAAAGTTTTGCTGGAATTGTTTAATAATCGTTTTAAATAAGAATGACATCTTCAAGCGAAAGTAACAGAAATAATTAGCTTAAAAAAATATAAATGTACAAATTGATTTTTTAATTCTTCCGTTTGTATTAAAGCACTCCCTGTAAGATTTGTCAGGATTTTCTTTACCCTTTATGCAGACTTATTCTAATAGAACCAAAAAACTACATTTACAAGAATTAGCTGCTAATATTTGCAACTTTTAAAGTTACGTGTGTTTTAATTTAAGAAAAACGAGGCTTTTCCAAAAGGAAACTTATTGAATTTTGGTGGAAAAAATCATACTCTATTCATTAAGGCAAGACGAAGATACTAAAGCAGAAATGTCGAATGAGTAGTTAAAGGTTATACAAAATTTAACCTAATAAGACGGTTTGGTGTAATAATAAATACAATGTCCAGTGGATTCAATATTGACACCAATAAGGTCCAAGTAAATACAAATAAAACTGCAAAATTGTATGTTAGTTTATATTTTTGGTATTACATGCCTTTCAGTATCCACCGAATTCTGAAACATGGAGCAGATTGTCGAGTTCACTACTCTTCCAATTGGGTTGCTCACAGTAAAAGCACTCGAGTCCCATAACAAGGACCTACGAAGGTACAGACAAACAACAAAACTGGAAAAAATGTTCTCTTCTTAGTAATATAACTGATTTTTAGCATTCATTATTAATTTCCTTAGACACTGTTGTATCTTCCATATCTAATTAAAATAATACAGCTAATAATTTTTAAAAACATTGGTAATTGAAGAGGATATGAAGACCGGAATCAGACAAACATCAATAAGAATATGATGATGATGATGATGACGACGATGATGAATAATGAAATTGTTTTAAATGTTCATTTTGCTTTGTTTATTTAATTTTTTTAATTGTTATTAATTCATTTAATAGATATATATTTTTAATGATTATTTATTTTTTTTATTTATTAATATATTATGTTGATTTTATTCATAAAATAATTAAAGATGAACTTTTTCTTTCGCTTAGAAGATTTTTTTTTTTTTTTTTTTTTAATACCAAAACTTGACCCAAATGACGCAAACTTATAAAACTTCCTTGGCATTTTATCTGCTATTTCTTAAATAATAGGGTGTATAAAAAAAAAAAAATGACCGTTTTATCAAATTTCAGAGTTCAAAAGTCTGTAAATATCTTAATGCTATTACTTAATAATACCAATACTTATACTTAATAATACTTTTAGAGCATTCTCTAAGCTTGTTAACTAACACTGAACTTATTAAAAAAAAAGCCTCAGTTCAGCTATTTATTTCAAAGAAGAAACATGACAGTGTCCTGCGAAATTCTCATAATTTTAAGACATTACTGAAAAAAAAATTTCAAAGCCGCTGAAGCAACTCATGAAATTATTAAATATGAAGGGGAAGGTGTCCTTGAAGAGTGCATTGTGCGGCGTTGGTTTGAAAAATTTAGAAGTGGAGATACGACATTAGAAAGGAAGAAGGGCTCCGGGCGGCCATTAATGGATATTGATGAGGTTCTGAAGGAAGCTGTTGAGTCCAATCCATCCACAAGTACTCGCAAACTTGCCAGGGAGTGTGGTGTGTTGAAGGATACTTTTAGTCGCCATCTCCTCTCCATGGGGAAGGTGAAAAAGACCTGTAGACTGGTCCCTCATGAACTTACTCCTCAACAATAAGCAGAAAAGTTTACAGAACTTCATGGGTTTGAACTCCTGCCTCATCCACCATATAGTCCAGACCTCGCACCTTCGGATTACTACTTGTTTTGATTCAAGGCCCATTTTCTTCAAGGGAAAAAATTTGATAATTTCGCGGAAGTTGAAAATGCTGTCCAAGAGTTCTTTGACAGCCATCCCAAAAAAAAGCCTGTATCAGCGTGGCATCGAGCAACTGGCTAGCAGATGGGTACTGATTTATACCATTATTAACTTGTCCACATACTTTTAGGATTAATAACAGGCCATATGGAACATATTAGAGTTCTTTGACAGCCATTCCAAGGAATGGTATCAGTGTGGCATCGAGCAATTGGCTAGCGGATGGGTAATGACGGTAGATAACAATGGACTATACTTTGAGTATGAATTGTAATTTAAATCAAAGAAATAATAATAAAATATTTGTTTAAGAAAGGGTGATTTTTTTTTTTTTTATACACCCTATTATTTTAAATAAAACTGCGAAATTTGATCAATTCTAGTGGCATCAATATTTTCAAAATTTTACGCTCATATTTAAAAGTGAAAAATAGATTTTTTATTTATTTCCCTTAAAAAAATTAAATAATCTGATAACCCATGGAGCTTTTACTTAATTTAACATGTTTAGAAGGCACTATTTCAAAACTTACGGTTTAGTGGAGAATATGACTTTTGCACTCCTAGACTGGCTAGTTTCCCCACTGTGGAACAGCTTGATCTTCACCTTATTTAGGGAAGTTACAATGTCTCATATTACTTCAACGCTCACCATTTTTCGAAAAAAAAAACTATCCACAAAACTGGAAATCTCACAAAAAGATGCAAATTTAATTATCTTTAGAATGATATGTTAAATGTAATGATTCTGTTTTGATTTCATAGAGAAATTTAGTTTTGAAACCGAAAAAACATGGTGTTCTCATTTGGCATACAAATCAGTCACTTGTGTAAATAAAACATTATGATAATCCCTTAATGGAAATGTGCATTTTAAACATAATAAACTCTTCATTGTAACAAAAAGCAAGAAAACAATTATTGTTTGTTGGAAAATAAAGGAAAACTGTCAATAAAGCGACACCAGATCAAAGGATCTTATGTTATTAAATTTATTATTATTATTTAGGATTTATTTTAATAGATTTTCAAAGTAAGGTTTATGAACATAGACCTCAAATTTGCCGATAGTTTCTGGAATGCAAATAGTGTTGAAGAATACCACTTTTTGAGGTGAATTTTATGGGCAGATGAGTCTGTTTTTACAGGGGAAGGCATTTCTACATATCCATGTATATCGCTGGTTTATATTTTTATTGCTTTAGAATAATGTGGAGGAGCGCCATGGTATTGGAAAATCATATTTTCCCAAAATTCAGGTGGAATATCATGATGAAGTTGTGGTAGGATATTTTGTGAGATGAGAATTTAGAGGATATTTTATGATGAGAATCTTATTAATTCTGATCATTCAATCTGTTGGGTGAACTATGATTTTTCAACACTATTCGACAGCAATACAAAGATGAATAAACCAACGATACCCCTCATGGAAAGGTAGAAATGCTTTCCCCTGTAAAAACAGACTCATATGTCCATTAAATTCACCTCAAACAGTGGTATTCTTCAATATCATCAGCATTCAGAAGCTAACGGCAAAATTGGAGCCTTAAAACCTTTCCAACTTTTAGGAAAAATACAGTCACTAGCAGGTACATGACTGAAGGATGATTTTCTCAAAGCACTATTTTTACAGTGGCTGTAATCATTATAAGACCTGTTTCAGCCTCAAGTAATGATAACCTTGACAAAATGGTAAATATAGTCTAACTAACTTTAGAAGCTCCATCAATTCAACCTTAATGTACCCAAATTATCAATTCTTCAAGCAAGCTTTCTTAACAGATTAGAAAACATCTAAGGTCAGACAACAAAACTTATTTGTAGTTTTAATGAACTTAAAACATCCTTGCATTCACTAACAAGAGGGCGTTCACACAACCCAAGAATTCCACAAGAATTACTGAAATTTTCCTGGAACCTCTTTAATTTAGAAAAGGCACAATGTGCATCCAGCCATGAACTTTCAAATCATCTCAAAGTGATATTGAAGGCCTGGAAAACTAAATGGTCGTTATTTAGATGCAGCATGAGATAGTGCAACAGCAGAGACCAGCTTTACACTTATAAATGATTGTCAGAGTAATATCAAATCATTATTAGACTTAGGTGCGGACAAGTCAGTAATTCCTACAAACAAATCAGTCAACCAAGTAAATCATAACCAGAACTAATGGATCAAGTATTCTTAAATTTGGCAATATACTCCAAAATTAATATTTTGGTCTGAGACAAACACTGTGCTGGTCTTTTAATATTGTGGATGTGCGAAATGACATAGTCAGAGCAGATTTTATGGAGAATAATGGACTACTAGTTGACCTAAACAGAAAACATTGTACAATGCAAATGTCCAACATTATCAAATTATGTTTGTTGTACGTGTGAATTCAAATACCTAAAAAAAATAGTAACTAAACAGTTATGAATCGGAAAAGAATACTGTGTCGTAATGAAGCATAAATTTTGCAGATGTAAGTTATTTTTAAATATTTCTACAGTAAACTTATTAGCAATAATAACTGAAGTAAATGACAGAAGAACTGAAATAAAAAAATTGTTTTCCTGCCAAATATTGGATTATATTTTTTTTTTTTTCTGTAACTACACTAAGAATTGAGTCTTGTTGAAAGAATAATAACAAAAAGAATTCAAGTATAAAATCAGGCCTAATTCCCAACAACTTTTTGTACTTAACAGCATTTCAGATTATCTGAGAAATACTGTTTAGAGATAAACTTTGAGTTGTAAAGCCTATTAACTATTAAATACAATTATATTAATCATGTAGAGGATGTAAGCCATAAAGCATCTGCTTTTTAATGGATGAGTTGGACAACAAAATCAAAACTACGAGCAGATTTGTGGGTGTTGGAAAAAAGAAAGTACCTGTATATCTACATATTTAACCATCTCATAGATTACAACTCATAATCCGGCAACATAAATGTAGAAAAACCGAAAAACCCAGTTTAAGATTTGGATAAAATACTGACTCATCTCATGACAGCAAGAGTTAATCTAAATAATGTAGAAATAGTATCTTTCATCTACAGTATTTCTACATTTTAACACTATAGCAAATCACTTATTTAAAGAAAAGCATAATATTGAACAAAACTAAAACGTAATGGACATAGTTGTATCCATATATTTACAACTTGAATTAACTTAACATGGTATCTACTTGATTGCAAGTGCAACTATAACTCACATACACAAGAAGATTAAATAAATGCATCACCTGAGCCTGAAGATCATTACTTCTCAGACAAATTACTGAACAATAGCTTCAATATTCAATAAATCATTTTTAAAAAACACTAATAAACGCTTCAAATAACATAACATTGATGAAGATGACAAAACATCAATTAAAACTCCAGGATCACAAACTCAGTGACAAACCCTATTCCATTGACAAATAGAGGATTCTTAAGAAGTCAGCAATGAATAAAAATTCGAGCACTGTTCATGTTATTAGCTTTAAGTTTTTTTTGGCTTCAAGACTTGCTAACACAAGTACTATATTGCCAATAGCTTTAGGTTTTAAAATGTAAAAAAAAGTTTTACTAAGAAAATTCATGGATAATTAAATGAATAACACAAATTAATAAAGTACATATAAAAGTATCACATGATGTAAGACTAAAAAGCCAGCAAATCAAAGTTACTACAACAATAACATTTAAAAGTAATCATTACAGAACATAAACTAATAATTCCCAGTAATAAACTTCACTAACAAGCATAACTTAAGGGAATGATGAATACAAATATAAACTTACTAAAATACAATTAAAATGATAATAACTAACACAAAAAATCAATGTATCGGACAAGTAATAATACAATTACCACTAATTTATCAATTGTCTCCAGGGCTTTCATCTCAAACCTAATGCCACCAAATATTTGAATTAATCTGTCAAGCAGGTATGTATATCAACCAACAATCGAAACATAACAATTACATAGAGGACGAAGCAAAGAGATCACACATTGACAAATAGTTTATTGTTGTTATAATCTTTAGTTGTTATGTTATAATCTGCAATCTATATGACCTTAGATTAAGATTCATATACATCAGTTAAGCATCGATGTTTTCTTCTTTCAAATCTGTGCGATTATATGAAATATATTTGACGAAGATCCCTCCCTGAGTCTTAGGGTTACATTAGAATTGAATTTTATAACAAATATTTTGTACTGATTTTTTACTTTTGATCTGCTAAATTGTTGTGTATTTCCCATCTCACCTTGCAAAGATAGGAAAAAGAGATCCCCTTTAACTCCGCACCCGGGAAATGCGAGTTACCCTAAGAATTCCAGGATAGAACGCACAAGGTAATTAATGAGAAATTTGAATCTAGGCTAAAAAACAAAACAAAAAAAAAAAAATGCTGAACGCAAGGAAAAGTCATGGCTGTATTTATTGTACAAGTTATATTCTCTGTTATTAGCCAATTTTCTCCATTGAAAAATAGTCATAATAAGATTGGACCGTTGTGTGTCATACAATTAGCAGTCGTAAATTATGCATTTAAAAGTATATTCTTGTCTATCAGAAGCAGTAATGGGTCGTTCTGGGTGGTACATTTCCACCTTTCAAACAGCTTGGAACGGAACGAATCACCCAAGTTTTTCGTTCTGCCTGGAACGAAAACGTACGCCAAGAGATCCCTTCCCCTCCGTGAAGTAGAGTGTAGATGCGTAGAATCGTCTTGTTTCGTTCCATTTCGTTCTACCCAAGGTCGTTCCGGCTGTTTTGGGATGTTGGGGTAGGCTCCACTCTATCAAGCGCAATATGTGTCCCTTCCCTTCCGCACTCTCTCTCACATGATCCCTTCCGTAGTTGATCCTGCCACCCTGGGTTTCCTTCGCCTCCATCGTGCATGTACATCTTTAAAAAAAAAACAACGCTTTTTTATAAATTTTCTGTTCTACCGACAGCGCTCGGCATCTTCTTTTAGATTCAGAGAAATGAACAACACTAGGTTTTTCTGTTAATTGAGCTAAATAACTTTTATCCCTACTTGCTCAAATGCTAATGGAGGTATCACAAGCGTTGATTCCTTCTTTTATCTCGGAACCAATGCAAAGAAAAATATTTACTGTATATTAAAATTTATTACAAATTTAATGTCAATTAATAGTATGATATTTCAATGATTCCCTGTATGAAAAAAAAAATAAACTGTTATCTGATGCGCAGCAATCCTGTATTGATCTGCAGCTGTTGGAATTGAAATTGTCCAAGAACACTGGAAAAGGATCTCTTAGTAAAACGCCTTGTTTTAAGCAATTGTTCCACTCGTCTTTCAGCTAATAAACAATAAAAAACTTTTATTTTTAAACGTTAATTTTCTAAAATAAGTCTACCAAATTTCGTTTTATTTTCATATTTTATTTTGCCCACAAAAAAATTTCTTGATAGAATAAGAAGTTTCAAAATTATATATTTATTTAATATTTATACTTAGCTATTTAAACATCTTAATATTATAGCGCCTATAATTAGAAAATAGAAGTAGGAGATTAACCTTCCACCGGTCGCTCCAATTTCGTAAAATGAGCGGCCACGCATTGTACAGAGTACAACACTCTGTTTTTTTTTTAATCGGTTTTTGTCAAATAATTTATATTAAATATTTAAATGAAATATTTTGACCATTCTAAATTTAAAATAGAATGTATGTAGAGTATATTACCTGAGAAAATAATATTTCGAACGTAGATTAAAATCTTTTTACAATCGAAAATAATTAAAAAGAAATTTATAGCTAGATAAATTTTTATTTTTTTATATTACAGTCAAATATAGTTTGACTGTAATATAGTAATATAGTAATACCAATATATTTGCATGTCTAAAATGGTTGTTTTTATGAACAATTATTTGTTGAGCTCCTGACAAATTCGAGGAACATCTTTAACTATCCAATTTTATATGTTTATTTATTAATTCCGAATAATCAATACTTTGGTCACCAAAATGAACAAAAGTGAAAATAAAAAAGAATCCTACTTACATAAAACGAAAGAGGCTTGTTGTTCTCGACTAAATATTTTCTAAGCAGGAAACTATCCCTCCTACGACAGTGGAAAATTACTGGTGACTAAAAGAGGAGTATCTCGAGGAATATCTTACCGGAAGCGAGAGAGTAGAATACAGTGCGACCGGTAAAAGGTTAATAGCCCCAAGTCACAGCAAGGGATTGAACTCCTAAAAAACCGATCCATTTCGGAAGATATTTACATTATATTAGCCAATGTACTAAACGTTATAAAATCAACACCACTAAAAATTTAATAAACCATGCAAGAATATTATCCACTGGACATATACAACCCGCGGAAAATAAAGTAGGAGACCTCCTTTTAATAAATGGTTACCCACACAGACTCATTTGCAATTTACTAAAATAAATAAATCCTCAACAAAAACATCATGAAATTAACAATAAATATAAATATACTACACTATGCATTACATACAAACAATAAGAGAAATAATTGCTTAGTAAATCTTATTTCAGTACATTTGACCAATACCTCAAACGACGAGTTCATCAACACAAGTATAGCTGCACGTCAATAACTAAAATCACCAAACAGCTTTCACCACGTATTACAGGCAAACAAAAAGTTCTTTCAAATATCATTCTCCCAAAATTATTCACCACAATCAAAATAATTTTAATCGAAATATTAAAGAAATGATTACCACAGAAAAATTTAAAAATGCGCAATAAACAAAAAAATCAGACGTCCTAAATCACAACACATGTTATTCTAATTTAATACATAAACATCGACTGCACAGCCAATAAGACCCTGACAAAATGTTATAATGAACAAAACTTAGTTAAAGGTTTAAAATTGAAAATTTTAGCTTGATAATTTTTGACATGGATTCTGTTTTAGAAATATTTTTGTACTGTTGATAGCTACCAGAAGTCGTTGAAATTGCTGTAATTTATTAAAATGCTTAAAACCTTTTAAAGCGAATTTGTGGAATTGAATTTTTTTTTAATTTCACTCGAATTGGGAATGGAATCTTTTGATTGAGGCTTTAAAATGAAAATATGTAATTTTAAATACTTGCTTTTATTTTTAAAAAACAACAAAAAATGTTTGATAAATATGTACACCTAATTTTATATATATGTATATACAGTTAGTAAAAAAATGTTGTATACACCGATTATTGAAATACTTTTTTTTTTTTTAAAGTAGCTTTATTTTGAAGTTTAATGGATGTAATTAAAATGAATGTGCCAACTCATACAGATCAATCAATTTTTTTTTTTTTTTTTTTATGGTTTGATTTCGGAATTATAGTAATCTAACAAGAAAATTTATGCCGAAAAAGTCTCTGTACACTGTTCATAGACTGAAAATATTCAGCCAAAAGTTGTTAATCCTTTGGAATACTGCTGGCATTGGAATATCCTTTGGAATATTACTCTTTTAAGCTATTTTTTGTCTTCCGTCTATTACCATGCAAGAAAATAAATTAAGAATTATATTTGTTCTAATTATGGAGATTTTCGTAGAATTAAGAAAACTAGTCATAATTTAAGAAAGGAAGAAAAGTTTTTGGGAGAAAAGGCGAAACAATCAACAGGTTTGAAGAAACTAGGACCTTTCATTGTTCGCTAAAGTCTGCACGCCAAAAAAAAATACTTCATAAGATACATCTGCGAGAAAGAGATGATTTAATACCAAGAATCGCTGCCCTTGATTTTAGGTTGTGCCTGAATATGTCCACATAAATATATTGTCCCATAATTCAGTTGAATACTTTAAGTTTTCCCATGTCATATGCACTAATACACCTCCGGGCCATGATTACACCCCATCATTGTTTAACAATGGGGTATACATATTTAGTCTCAAGGCCTGTTTTTGGTTTTCGCCAAGCCCCAACTGTTGCATCAGATAAAAATACATTAAATTTACATTTTTCACTAAATAAAACTTACTCCCAGAAACTATTTGGCTTGTTACCATATTTTTTTAGCAAAATTTTGACATTTTACCCTATCCACTATACTTATGAAGGGTTATTTCCTAGCTGACAATGAGTTATATCCTGTATTTTTTTTTATATCCCATAATGTATGTGGTGTAGCTTTAATGTCATAATCATTTTCTAGCATCAAATCCACAAAAAAAAATTGATTGATGTGTATGAGTTGCCAAATTCATTTGAATTACGTCCATAACAGCTAAACAATAACAAATAAAGCTACTTACTTTAAAAAAATAAAAACATGAATAAGTATTTCAATAATGGGTGTACACAGACTTTTTTTACTAAATGTATGTATACTGTAGACAGGGACAACTTTGCCAGTTTTTGAAAAAAATGTTGTTTGGTGCTTCGTGCAGTTTCTGACCCATTATACAGAAGCGCTAGTATTTTCGTCACATAGAGGGGTTATTTTTTAAAAGAAACTCTTATGTTTAATCAGATTTACCCAATGTTTACAGGTTTTATCAGTGTTTTTCTTTGCTTGTTTTGCAACAGTTGGTTTTGATACCCTTGCAAAATGTCTCGTCCTGCTCATACATTCAAAAGTAAATAATAACTATTTATTTTGTCTAATACATAATTTAATATTTATTTAGAACAACTTGACAATATAAATTTTACTTCTTCTTTAGGTTTATATTATAACTTGGCAAAGTTGCACTAGGAAGTAAAGTCAAGATGGGGCAACTTTGTCAACCTATAATTTTGTGTTTGTTTTTACATAAAAAGCTATATTGCAAAAGTGTAAAGCATTTAGTGGGCAAACTCACCAAATTCTACGGAGGCGAGGAATTTGAAATATCCTACCTCTGCACAAACACAGGAAGATCATTTTACTTCCCAAACCTGGCTGATGAAGCTTTTTTAAGTGTAGGAGACATCATTTATATAATTGACCCACCCTATATTGAACTCCGAGGCAAATGTACATTTATGGATGAATATGTCAGAAGTTTTTAAATTTCATTAGGTATTTCCTAAGCCGGCGAAGAGTTGGGGGACCCAGGTCGGACAGTGTGGCAGGGGATTGCAGGTCCATCGGAGTAAGGGATTGGATGGTGGCATCCCAGGACAAAACCACATGGCGATTGCTGTTGGAGGAAGCCATGACTCGATTGCCGGTTGTTGAGCTAAATAAATAAATTTCAAGTTTCGTTATAATGAATTTCATTATTGCGATGTTTTATTCTAAATACTGTAAAATCTAAATATATCTCATTTTCTAGTTAAAATGTTTTCAAATTAATTCAAACAGTCCTTTTCTCTGTCGCTACTCTATTTATTTAGAGTTTTTTTTACATACTTGGCAAAGTTGCCCCATTTTAGGGTAACTTTGCTAATGCTATTTTTCTGTATTTTTAATACTTAATTGAATGATTAAATTTTAATTATTGCATATATTTTAAATCAAAAGATCTAGACTTATAATAAAAATGGGTTTGAAACAGATTTGAACGCTATTGGTTGAAATGAAAGTTGTAAGGTAAAATTAAACCTGGCGAAGTTGCCCCAGTTTACGGTATATATTTACAGTATTCATATACATATATACTGATAAATCAAAATGAACAACACTGAGTAAATAAAATAAAATTAAACAACTATAAACTTTTTACAACGTCAAGGCGTTAAAATTACACTACAAATACATTGGAAGTAACTATAATATCAATAACTAATGATTAGAAACAGATACACTACAAATTATAGTTCAATGTGGAAATGACACAAATGGTTGAAAAGCGGGTGTTTCTGCGATATGTTTAGTAAGACTAAATTTTGTATTCTGATGTATTTTTGTTACTTTATTTTCACCGAAATAATTTGTATAGTGAATGATTTTTTTTTTTTTTTTTTTTTTTTTTTTTTCGGGCATGTACCAGTTAGAGGGAATCTGCTGCCGCACTATATTTCTCGTTCCTTTTCAACAAAAATGAAGCCGTTTATGCCTTGTATTGTATTGGTGAACTTTCGAGAAAAAAAAAAAAATAATAGCACTTATATAAAAAATTAGTATGAAATTATCGATGAAAGACCGTTGCTTTTGAACTACTTCTTGACATTGCCCCTTACTTTAAATTAACAATTTATGTTTAATAGATAAAACTTCTCTCTTGCCTTAACATAAAATTAAGGGATTTATTATGGTGTCATACCTAAGAAAAAATTATTGAAACCTATGAATTTTTTAGTTTTTGGCCCAATTAAACTCAATTAAATGCATATTGTAATCAGATACATAAAATAAAGTAGGGTAAATCACTAGTTCAGATAACCTTATCAGTTACAGGCAACCTAATACAATTTCCACAATGAATGGAGCTTCTCCATTTATTTGTGATTTCACCATGGAAAATATTTCTGAAAAGGGTTTATGATTCATTTACAAACGAAATCCTCCCTCCTATCCCTTTCCAGTTGCCTTTAAAAATATTTTCCTCAAATAGTAGTTTATTTTAATAAGATCGTTTTAAAAGGTCAGGATTTTTAATTAATTATTGTGAAATAGCTTCATTTATTATTAGTGTTTTAGTTAAAACTTTTTTGATTCGAATTCAGGCTTTCATACAAGCTCCATTATGCTGGACTATCTCCATTCCTATCCGTTTCAATTTTCTTTGCTGTTACGAATGTTCTTTCAGCTAAAAAAAAAAAAAAAAAAAATAAATAAAAATAAAAATTTGTCCGTTTGATTACGTCATTTTAAAACTCAAATACTACATCTGATTTTTACTTTATACATAAACTTTATACATTTACTTTATTTATACTCATACATTTGAAATTTGCGGGCAATAAATTTAGCCTGAACTTTGTTTTTTGGGCACTTTTTGTCAAAATGTTGACACTTTATTTTTTCGGCCTATATTTAAAAAAGGAAGCTTTTTTTTTATCGACAAACGTATTCTCAACCAAATTAAAGTAGAAAAAGTTTTCAATATTTGTTTCTTTTTATGTAAGACTAACCGTTTTGCCGCTAAAAAGCATTAAAATATGGGCGAAATTGCAGGGAATTGGAAATTCCTCGATTTTGACACTCATGGCCATCAATGATGTTGAACTCATTAAAATATAATCACACACACATATATATATTCATATACATATACATAGTTCATGTATATATGTATATATAGCTCATGTATACGTAGTCTGGAAATTTTGTCCATATTTTGACGCCCACTTGCGGCAAAACGGTTGGTTCTAAAAAAAAAAAAAAAACTTTACGAATCAAAAATGTAGATTGGTCAAATAGTTGCGAAGTTATAGTGAAAAATATGCCAAAAAAACTTGGATTTCACAACAGTACATAAACCTTGTACGCAAGTGTGGTGGCATGGGTATATAACGGGACTTGATCAAAATGTCATTATATAAAGTCTAAAAGCAAATTTAACCAGCTTTCATTTGAATAAATTAAATTTCTGATCGCACTAATAGTTTCGGTGTTACTGCCAAAAGAGTACCGTCAAACGTGGTTTCGCGGAGAAGTGCGGCTTACTGCTAGACATTTTCATGGGAAAGTTTTGGTCCATGAGCTATATAGACATAGCTAATTTTGTATTTCTTGCATTCCTGAATTTTTTTGGAATCGTGGAATTTCCGCTGTTTAGCAATTTTACCCCTATTGTGGTGCCCTCTAGTGGAAAAACGGTTGGTCCTACAAAAAAAACATTACGAATCACATTATAGGAATTTTTTTTTACTTTAATTTTGTAAAGTATTTTTTGCAAAAAAGGCTTTCTTTTCGAGATATAGTCGGAAGAACTAAAATTTGGACAAAAAGTGCCCAAAAACAAAGTTTCGGGCAAACTTCAAATTCGTGTTCAGCGACTCAAGAAACATAAAGGGTGAGAAAATCAAAAATATAGCAAAACTTTCTTCTGAGCCCTAAATGTTTTCTTAATATGCCTGACCTAATAAGTATACAACGGAAATTTTTTGGCCACTGAAAATGACAAAATCATCAGATGATTCCAAAACATACATATTTAGCGTGCTGGCTAGGGTGTATTACGTGGTTTTTTTGAGGGTGCTGACATCGATATTTAATGGGACTTGATCAAAATATAATATACAAGTACTTATAGTAAATTTAACTAGCTTTCAGATGAAAAAAATATATTTTGAGTCGAACTATTACTTTTGGAGTTATAGTCAAAAGAGTACCTAAAAACGTGTTTCCGCGGAAAAGCACGACCCCAGTGAGAGTGCTGAGATGAGGGGTGTAGAGTGCATGAATTATGCGACTATTTTTGACTTCACAGCTTCGTTAAGAATAGTTAGAAGGAAAATATACTAAAAGTCCCGGTCCCAGTGGGTACAGTAAACCCCAGTTTATGGTGGGGGAAGGGGAGAAGGTCCCATGTTCAGGCATTTCGATTATATCCTGAAAACCGTGAACCCTAGAAAAATAATCTACAGATCGAAATTAAAGCTAATTAAATTTCCTATAAAATTGTTTCTATACATATTTGTCCAACTCTATACATAATTATACAGAAAAATTTTTTTACCTCACTTTTTGCCAAAAATTTGATTTAAGTGCGAGAGACGTACATATGAACTTAAAGTAAATTTAATGCTCTATAACTTTGTTTCTGACAATATTACTGAGAAACGATTGTAGAAGACACTAGAAGCAAATGTATGTCCGAACCGGTGCCCGCTTCTCCTTCTCCGCGCTATATCTCGAAAACGGCTAATCCTAAGATAAATATGAATAGAACCCAAATTATATAGAATATTATTAACTACAAGTTTTGTAACTTTCTTGATTGACGGCCGATGGATAGAAATCGAGATATTTGAAGAAAAAAACTGATTTTTGTGACCTTTGACCTTGAATATCTAATTATGCTAACGTACTGAGATCGATGACTTTTTACCACTTATTTAGAAGACAAAAACAAAGATATATGCTAAAATTCAGCTTCATTAGTTCATTTCTGAGGTGATTTCCTTATTTAACTGAGAAAATATGAATTGGTCTCCCTGAGCCTTTATATTGCTCTGCGGATTGTATTTTCTTGCTTACCGATAAAATGAGCTGGTTACCGAACATCGATTACAAGAATCATGAAAATATAACTTTTCTATTTTTTTTTTTTTTTTTTTTTTTTTTTTTTTTTTTTTTTTTTATTTTTTTTTTTTTTTTTTTTTTTTTTTTTTTTTTTTTTTTTTTTTTTTTTTTTTTTTTTTTCTGTTATTATTTTTAACTTTTCATTTTCTCATATTTTTTCAAAAATAATCCATCGAAAAGTTAAAAACATTAGTGTTAGAATTTGTTTTATTTTTAAATCTGTGGTGCAAACATACAATGTTGATTCACTATCACTTGATTTAATTAATAATTTTTTTTTTAGAGCAGACCTATCGAGGACTACAATACCACATCATTTATTATTATTATTGTTTTTTTTTTCAGATTTTTATTCTTTCGTCATTTCACTATGCAGCGCTGCTCGTTTTACTCTCTTACGCGCATGCTTTTTTCTCTTCTTTTTGTTTACAAGAACCTCTATTTTACCATATTTTTTTTATATTTGAATTTTTTCCTATTTTGGAATTATTTTGTTTTCGTATTTACCTTTATTAAATCTTCTTTTACTTGCGTGGTATATGGTAGTGGAGCTTTAAATTTCCAAAAGTTATCAAAACGAGTTTTGATGAAATAAAAATTCAATCTAGTCTTATCATGTATCCAACAAAATTTAATATTTTTTTCCTGATTGTGGTCTCAAAATCTTTTTTTTTTTTAAATAAATTTATTGAAATTTACAACTGTATAAAATATATGCAACAAGTAAATGTGTTGAAAGTGAATACAATGGAATGTAAATAACATGTGAAGAACTACTCACTAGTAGCACTGTAATAAATTCTACACTAAAAGGTCTCTATCCAGGCCATCTTCTTTTCAGACGCCTCGGAGGATTATCAGGATTGGATTAGGAAGCAAGTTGGGAGACCAGTGGATTGGGGTGGTTATGGAGCTCACTGTGGAAGGATAGGTATCTGGTTTGGGCTAAATCAGCAACATATGGGACATTAAGATCTTAATGGATAAGTTTATTTGTAACGAAGTAAGGAGCATTAAGGATTTTCTAAAGGATTTTGGATTGTAAGGATTCGATACGAGAAGAATTAGAAGGTTTAGTTGAGCCCCAAAGCTCAACTCCGTAAGTCCAAATAGGTCTGATAACTGCCATGTAAATGAGTCTTTTGTAGAAAAATGGTTTAATTTGGTTTAATGGTTTTGTTTATATAATTTTTATAATAAATTCTTTTGTGTGTTTATACTTGAACATTGGTTATTAATATAATTATATATATATATATATATATATATATATATATATATATATATATATCGATATATATATATATATATATATATATATATTCGGGAGTTTTGAACGTTTGTCCAGTAAATGTTGAAGAAGTCGAAAACGACGAGCAGTTTCCTGTCGTTTTAGTCTTGTATGAGGATTCCAAGTTAAACTTTTGTCCAGTTGAAGTCCTAGATAGCGGATCTGTTCAACAGGGATCAGTGGAATGTTGGGTCTCAAAATCTTAAAAAAATTTATCCTTATTCGTTACTTTAAATTTGTAGATTTCTTCATTTATTTTATTTTTTTTTTAACTGTTCATGTATTTTTTATACTTTATTTTTAATCAATAAGTAAAATATGATATAATTGAATATTACACGGTATAATAAACGTTAAATTAATTTATTTCGTTATGTTACTTTTCACTTTTTGAAGTTGTGAGGTGGGGGGGAAGTGGGGATGATGGGGATGGGACTCAGTGCCGCCGCAGGTGACGGACGGTATGGACGGTCGCCCAGATGACGGACTCTAGGTAAGGTCCTTCCTTCCTACGCACTAACCCACGCACTTGGGCAACCGGTCCTAACAGCACAGAACCACTTCTCGACTCATATTATTCCTTCTTGGACAGATTCATATTATATTCTCCTTCTATTTGTAGATTTTATATATTATTTTTCCCTCGTGTGCCGTAATTAATGACAGTTATGAAAACCATAGGTACCAATTTATAAAATATCTTATCAATAATCATCAAGTTCTTGCTAGTCTCTTAAAAATAAAAATACAACAAACCAATGTTAAGTTTTTTTTTTTTAATTTTTAATAACCTTAATCGGACATAAAATTTAAATTCTGCCCATTTCATAAATTTAATAAAATTTACTTGGTTGCTAACTTTCGCTTTGACGGGTCAAAATTTTATTTAGATTTTTTTGCAGGTCTACTATAGTAACAATATACTATTATGATTATGACTCCCGGACTTCGTTTGCCTGATAATGATAAGGATATAGCTACAATTGGTTTTCATAAAATAATTGGCTATGTTTGAATTCTTGTCCTGTATTTGTCAAACGGCTTTGATATTACGCTAAATTAAATTTTTAGGATTCACTTAAATTCATTTCGACTGAAAGATTTCAATTTGAATGGTTTAATCAACTTGCTCTGAGTTAAAAAAAAAAAAAAAAAAAAAAAAAAAAAAAAAAAAATAAAAAGCACTAACGTATTTAAATATAATGGATTTACAATAAAGGAAATTTGTTAAAATCAACAATGAAGATTTTTCAAACTTCATTTTATTTTTGTTGTTTTTTATAAACAATTAAAGTTGTATACATAAATATATAATTTATTAATGGACTGAATGGTGAAGTTCGGTAATGCCACCCTCCTCATTTGGTGTTCTCAGTTTTTATCAGTTATTTTTTAGTACAATATGTTTTATAAATCATCTTGTGGTATCTATCAAAATGAATATAGAATTGTTTCGAGTAAAGTTATTATTTAGTTTATAATTTTAATCGATCCAAGCAAGCCAAATCTGATACTGTAAATAAAAGATAATTATACTTCTGAATCTGCTTGTCATCATTCATATAATAGAAATAACTACAAAATTAAAAACTTGTTTTGTAACTTATTATATCCTTAGCTTTAGCTACGCTTGCGGTTTTTTGGTTACTGTCCGTATGTTCACAATTAAAAACAATACAATAATAAGTCCTAACTTCAGAGATAGAGAGCTGATAAGAGCACCAATCTCATCCCTCTTATCATCTTCCACTGAACTCCATAATTATTCAAATCTATTAGGTCAGACTTAACACAGTCTTCCCATATAAGTTTCGATACTATTTGATATTTTTCAATATATACCCTCTTTTATTTAATTTCTTATGGATACCAAAAGGAACAATAAAGTTTTCTTTTTCGTTGTCTTCCTCTTTTGCCATTTTTAGCGTGGAGGAGCATCTATACCACGCATCCATGGCTCTCGGTCTCTGCTAAGCTGCCTCATTTGTTGAGTTTTTTTTTATACCGATGCTCGGGAATAGTATAGGAAGAATAGTTTAAGGGAACGCTTCAATAAAAAGGTTAATTGAACATACTTCCCCTTAAATCCGAACCCGATCAGCCAGGCCCTAATCTAGGCCGTGTTTAGTTAGTGTTGTATTTGAGTCAATTTATAATCTATCATCAATAAGAGCGATGGGTATAAGGACAGATATTTACTTGTTGATTAGAATTACTGAACTTCTGGTACGCAATCTGAGGATCTTCGGTATCTGAGAAACTTTGTTGTAAACAGACTCTAGATAAAACAAAGACTTTCAATTTAGTCTTCAATATGTGTTTCAAAAATCAATCTTGTGTCGAGATTGACTTATTAGTAATATCATTTCATAGTTGAATAAAAATATCCAGAAGTAGGCGGTATATAGAAACGTAATCTTTTTTGAAATTTAAGCTGCATAATTTCTCTTCATTCCATCCGGTATTTTTTTTCCCAGATTCCTATTCTGGCATATTTATTTACGAAATTCCAACTTCTATATACAACTTTATTAGTTTTCTAGGAACACTTTTAATTCCTGCTGGTTTATATATTTTTTTTCTTTACTAGATGTATCCGGTTCCCCTACCTTAGTATGTAAGATCAAAGTTATTTTAAAAATACTAAAAACACTTTGATATTATTCATGTTTCATAATGCTCTTCGATGCGCCTCAAGGTTTTTGTTTCATCCCCATCAAAGTGATTTTAAAACATTTATATAGTATATTATTGATATTGTACGTATTCCCCTCTTAACTTATAAGTTGTTTTCAAACATCATATTTTATGCTATTTCATTCTTTTAATTATAAGTAATTTAGGCAGTTAAGAAATTATTCAATGCTGGTATGGCTGAAATTTCAAATAAATATTGTTTAAATTTTTTAAATAGCTTTGTATACTTAATTTTATAATTTATATAGTTTTCAACATAGTCCAAGGCTCTAAGAAAATTATGTTAAATTCAGAAATACCCACATCTTTCAACTTTTTGTTTAGACTTAGTTGCAATATATTTATTTATTAAAATTGGGTGGCTAAAATTTGAACCGGGAGATTCGAATTCCTCTCACCGAATGTAGCCAGAGCTGCTAAATTGATGGATTTTAATATCTTATCAATTAATTAAAAAATTTAATATCTTATAAAATATTTTATTTCACAGCAACCAGTTGACAGAATCGGGTAGAATTTTTTAGGCATGAAAGTACTGTCAAAGACAATGATATCACTGATAAGTCGTTTAAAATATAGGGAATTGCTAAATCCAATGAGTCTTGAAACATCCTGTTCCAGCAGTCATTAAGTTTGAAGGCTGAATTTACTATTTTTTGGAGGAAACGATTATGCTCTACCTCAGATATAATCCTGAAGATGTGTTTAAAATTCATGGTCTGGTAACATCAGATATTTGTTTTTGTTTTGACTACGGATAGTGCACACCTCGCAGATAGAGCGTTGTAGTAATAAGAAACGTTTTTACTAGATCGTACATAGCAATATTCTAATTTCTATTAACTGCTAAGGCCTGAATTAAATACATTATTTATTATATAACGATTGGATTTTTATCTATTTTTCTTAATTTCTTCTACCCACACATGTAGCTCAAATAAATTGGAATGTCAGGCATGTGGAAATGGAGCACCCTTCGTTACCTAATCCAGTTATATTTAGTAAAAAAAGCATTGTTTTAAGCTAACACGAAACACTCGTTATTTGATGTGTATGAAATACATGTTTTATTTCGTTATAAAAAAAATACAATTTGTATGTTTTTCGTTTACTCTTATAAGAAATGATTATACAGTGAAAATATCTGTCTCTTTCAACAACAAAGTGTCGAGTTTTCTTTCTTTTGGGCGCTCTCAAGAAGTAAAAAAAATTGCATTGGTTCTATACGAGTATAGAGATATATTTGTGTTTATGTTCCATCTCTACACAGCTTGTACGAGTACCCTCCAGGCAACGACACAAGCTTTACATCCAAGACATTGAGCTAAGACATCGCTATAGATATAACTACTACTATTATAAATATTGTAATTATTAATAAATTCATTTTTTTTTTTTTTCATTTTTCGGATTAATAATGGTTACCAAGTTTCTTTTTTTAATTACTCTAACTTCTTTGTTTTTGTACTATTGTTATTTAAATTTAATCATACCATATATTCTGTATTTTGATTTTCATTGCATGACATTTCTACTTTTCTTAACAGTTTTTTTTTTTTTTTTTTTTTTTTTTTTTTTCTTTGATTCAGACATCGTTTCTGAGAAACGATTGTGGAAAGCATTAGAAGAAAATGTCAGTAACGTGTATCTCGAAAACCGTTGGAATTTCGGAAAATATGTATATAAAAAATTTTATAGGAAATTTAATTAGCTTTAATTATTTTTAATTAAATTTCATTAAATTTTTAATGGAACATATTTTTCTAGAGTCCTTCTAGAAAAACCTGTTTTGGTTTCGGAAAACCATTTTCCGAGATATAATCGGAAAACCCAAAAATGGGACATTCTTCCCTCCCCCCCACTGTTAGCTTACCCCCCTCCCCCCCCCAGGGGCGGGGACTTTAAGTATGTTTATCTTCTAATTACTCCTAATAATCGCATATTTCATGGACTCGTCCCCTCATTTCAGCACTCCTTGACTGGACTATCGGCTACTAGTACCTTTAGTGTGCTATTTAATGGAACTTCATATCCATTAAAATATATATTTTTCTTTTATTTATCATAAGCTGTCATGTATGTATAGTTTTAATGTGTATATTACAGCCTTTTCCCACACCATAATATCAAAATAAAATTTAATTTTAACTGAAATTTGACAATAACTATAAGATGGATGTTGTAGAAAGCGTAATGAAATTAACAATGCACGCTAAAACAACTAGTAACTGAAAATAAATATTGATAAATATACAGTAACTTTATTATTATTAATGAGCTAAGAGTTTAGTATACTTCAAATAAAGCTTTTCTAGATAAATCAGAGGTTGCTTTTAACACCAAGTTATTGAAAAGATATCCGAAATTATTTAAATAAATATCCTTTTGATATATTTTTATATAAAAATGAATTCATTAAGGATTATTATTGTGGGTGTATTTTTTATTCTTGTTGTTTGTGCTAAAGTTTTACTTTTTATTTGACATTTTATAAATCATAAAGTATCTTATCTATATTTGTAGCATACTTTTGTTTCATATGGACAGGGATGTGTAAAACTTCTTTGTATATTTGTGTATACATAGAATTACAATGGTAAAGGTTATTAAATTAATTAACTGGAAACATCTCAGATTGTTTCAACATTTCAGAATTGCGCATGGGACAATCATTCGTAATTAAAATGTGTGTGTGTATGTGTGTATGAATTAAAACTAACTTTTTTTGCTAAAAAATATTTTAAAGAATTAAAAAAAAAATACAACATGGGTTATTATAAAAGACATTGAATTTTTAATTACCGTATCCAATATAGTGGCCTGAGATGTGGAAATAAATAGAAAGCAAGTTCATCCAGCTTTAATTCTAACTCCTTGTCAAAATCAAGGCATATCATTGTACAGGTAGATGCGCCGACCAGGGGACATCTTCCGTACAACCCTACCCGCTTGGAATACCCAAAAGTCCTCAGAAAAGGCACAGTGAATGCTTTAAGTTTTAACAAAACTCCTAAGACAGGAGGGGAGAATACCCATGTTCAAGATGCGGAAAAAGTAATCCCTCAAGTGACTTCACCTCAGAACATTTCAAATGTATTAATTGTGAAAACTTAAACACGAGTCCGCGAGTTAACATTCTGAGAAGAACGAATCACTGTAAATGATAATAGCTGCCATTTTTATGCAACTTAAGTACCAACACTGCTATCAAATACTGACTACACTATGTAATTAAAATGAGTAAATTAATGATTTTTAATTATTTTACTAACACAACTATTTCTAAGCTTTTCAATAAGGAATTTGAAATAACCAGAGATAGATACTCGTCATTCGAAGTACTTCTAACTGAATAATTACGACGAATGTTGAGGTATAGACTGTTTGATCTACTGGTTTAGTTAAATAATGTTAAGGTCAATATCATGCAGGATGTTAATTATTGGATTAATACTTAGTTGGAAACCTAATATTTTTTTTTTAGGAGTAAAAGGTTAGTGATAACTAGGGTTGTATGTTATATGCAATAAAACATTAGAAAATATGCACATATATATACAAATCTATAAGGTAAAATATGCAATTAAATACCTAAAATATGCATGAATCAATAAAATAAAAATATTGAGGCCACTGAGGTTCTGGGGTTGGTAGAGTCGGGAATGCTTGGTCTGTTGGCTTGTATTTTTTGGTATTGTTTTTAAGGCAGTTTTTTTTTTTTTTTTTTTTTTTTTTTTTTTTTTTTTTTTTTTTTTGCCTTATTAGTTTTTGTTTCATAATATCTACGATATTGTGTCAGGGTGTCTACTAGTCGGGAATTTCGGGAATTCCGTGTGGTCGGGAAAAATTCGGGAATAAGTCGGGAATTTACTGAAAATTTGCGAAAGTCGGGAAAAAGTCGTTAATGCTATAATTTTCAGACTTTTTTCAGTTTTTGCTGAGTATGTCAGTTAAGTTATATGTCATTGGTATAGTTACTCCACATACTTTATAGTAAACTAATTTTACTACAATTTGAGATCAGGGTGAGCTCTATATAGCAATTGGTTCCCAAGATACAGGGATATTGTCTTCTAAAAGAAGCCATTTTTCCCACAAAAATTGATGTTTTTTCGATATGGTCACTTATTTTGTGAAATATCTCCTGAAATACATCATTTGAGACCAGAATGGTACCTGTGGGCCCAGCGGTTCTCTCAAATACGGCGGATTACAAAAAAACCTCAGCTATGCCGTCAAAAATGGGGGTCCCGGCCTGTGCGATGTCAGGTACTCGTTAAAGATCCCTATCCTAATTATACCTGGATAGGGTAGCATCGTCCGATTAGCCATAGCAGCATAAAGTGACGTAAAACGAAATAAAAGTGGGTTCTGGGGGAAAATACTTTTCTGTCTTTTTATGGTTTATTTATAAATCAAAATTTATTTACTTTTGCTATTGTTAAATAATTGATGGATGAAAAAGAAACATTTAGCATAATCGGGAATTACGTCATCATCGAACATTGTTTTATATACCTACATACTATAATGCTTAAACAAACATCATATACATCGTATATCTCAGGTTATCGCAAGGGGGAGAGGGGGAAAGGGTTGAAAATCGTAAGTTCACAGCTGTTTGATCAAATAACTCGGAATCCGTTATTTGTAGTACATTTTGAAAAAAATTGATCCTATGAATTTTTTTCCCCCCAAATCAATAGTTTTAAAGCTGTAGGGGACAACGCACTACTCCGCGAAAACACGGTTTTCTCTACTTTTTTAAATCTAACCCCGAAACTATTTTTCTGATTAAAAATTTATTTTTATGGATATGTGAAGTATGCATAGATTGATTTGTTTAGATTATTATTGAAACACCATTAAAATATCGATTGGCTATAATTTCTAAAAAAGTTTTGAAAAAGTCGGGAATTTCTAGAAAAATTCTTGAAAAAGTCGGGAATATGTCGGGAATTTTGATAGCTGAAATTGGTAGACACCATGTTTGTGTATTGAGACGAGTTTGCGAAGTGTTCTTCAGTTTTTTGATTGCTACATTTGGGAATGAAACTATCGATGAGTACATTTGGGCAATCTTTTGACGAATGATTTTCAGAGAGCTACCTCCAACTTCCCGTTAAATGCGTTAACAATGGTGGAGTAGTATCCTTAAGTAAAAAAATTAAATGAACAACAATGACGGAATATCCTTCTGATAACTTAAAAACCGTTAAATCCTGAAATATTTCAAATTAGTATCTTTAAGGTCAAAAACTATTATCGGCCGCCAAAAATCTTAAGATCCTGGCAGATATGAAAAACAGTATCATTTGGGCGTAATAACAGGGGCCCCTTTTTATGTTATCACCACATTACAGCAATGTTGAATCGAGTTCAATTTTGCTAATTGCTCTTTATTTTCAAGTATTACAACTAATAAAGGTAGTTTAACCTGTCCATTTTCTGTTGTTTTTTTTTCTCTATTTTGTATATTTAAAAGTCTGTAATCCTTGACTTCCTAAGTCGGCTGAGATATTTTCTATTGATATTTCCTGGCGCATACCTTTTAATAAAACGTTTATTAAAGTTTTATCACGTTTTTCGGAGTGTACGAGTGGAAGCCGATGTTTCTTTCTTTAAAGTATTTTTTTATGAAAGTGAAATCTTTATGTGTAAAATATTGTTCAATTTTCTTGATATTTAATGTCAATTTCTTTGACTTTTTATTTCAGGATTTTAACTATCTCTTTTAACTATGAATTACAGAAGGATATTGGTTCGTTTTTTTTTTGGTGCTATATTTAGAAAAATCGTATATCTCCTTTTTAAAAGTATCCTAGTTATTCGCTACATCAATATTATATTTAAAGCTCTCACCTCGTTATCTTTTTGAAGGTTAGTTTGCGGTTGATGTATTTTATGTAGGTATATCCATATTTTCCGCGGCGCTGGAGCACTTTGAGATTTTCTGCTATAGTAGAATAACTATTGAATTAAAGATTAGTAAAAACGAAAAACATTTTTTTTTTTTTTTTTTTTTTTGTCTGAAAAAGCTAAACTTGAAAATTTAATCGACACTGTTTCTATTCGCACAGATCAAGGGAACGCACGACATGTGAATCCCTCGAAGGGCAACAGGCAACTGGTGCGGATAAAATTTCTCCTATCATAACACACAAACTAACCGAAATATTCTCTTGTTTTTGTTTTGTTTTAGAATATATAAAATTTCCTGTAGGAAAAGAGGATTCACAGAAGTTTGAAAACTAACAGCTAAGTTAGAACTAACTCATCGAAATAAACCAGGCTCATTAAAAACATTAAGTATCTTACCTAGGTTGGGAAAACATTTGGAATGAACTGTTAAAAATAGATTGATACACTTTTTATTGACCAGATAATCAGGAACAGATGACGTTCTGCATACTCTAACAGAACAAATCATTATGGCATTAGACCAAAAAATACACTTGCTCGTGGCAAGCTTGGACATAAAAAGAGCCTTTGACTAATCTTGATGAATAGTAATTTCAAAAAATTTTAAAAAATACATTCGTATTTTACAAAGTTATTTTGATAATTAACGATTGGTGATACATACTCATTCATCCACTATTAATAAAGATTCGAGAAGGTGATTAAGCTTATCACCAATACTGTGGAACACCTTAATTAATCCTATTTTGATATAAAATTACCACCTTACACTAAATTAATTGCTTATCCCAATGATTAACGGATACTGGTAAAATTAAGGAAGTTGATAAATTTGAAGCTTCCATTAATCTTGAGTTATCTCATCAAACGAGTGGAATAATCTGGATTAAATAAAGTTCCACTTATAAAAGATATAATATTTTCTCAAAAAATGGGCTATACCAAAATTAAGCATAAGATTAAATTCATAAATTAAGTTATCTAAAACGAACTTGTAACGACACATTGATAATATTTACAACCAGGATTCGCAAACTACCAACATACTAACACTAACAATTAGGGTTTCTTGGGGTCGTAAATCAGAGGTCCTGAAGACAATGTATAATGTATCTTACCTAAACTAAACGCGGCTTAAGGGTATATAACAGAAATCAAATTTTTCTTTAACGAATTCAAAGACTAAAGAGTAAAAATATGAAAATAACTCCATACCATTTGCAATGTAGCTGCGTCTTGTTAGGTAGTCTTCCAATCGACTTTCAACATCATGAAACATCAAAATTATTTTACATAAAGAACTACATACTGACCTCAAAAAGATTTAAAAATAAAAAAAAAAACATAGACATTCCATGCGTTTGTTAATATTGGATTCACATACCGCATTGGAAAGAAATACTGTCATTTGAGCAAACCAAGAAACAAACTAGGAAGATGGGACCAGAAGAGAGGGTATAATTTGATTATAATTCTCTTGGTTAAAAAGTATTCTTATAACAAATTAGATAACCAAGGAGATCTTAAAACTATGTAATTTTAATTTGAAAATATATCAGTTATGAGTATGACGGCTCACAGTGACCTCCTATTATTTAAAAAGTTCCTACATCTTATATAAACGAAGACATAATAAATGGTACCATGTGAGGACTGCTTTAGAGAAATCTTGAAACCTTAAAAGATTTCTGCCCAATATCACATCGCAAAACTGTAGGCGTAGACTGATCACTGACTACAAATTATATGCTTGTCCCTGTGACAACATAGCCCTTATCTATTCGTGTATTCGAGTAAAAAAATGATTAAAATGTCGATACATAATATCTTTCTTTTCTTGAATCTTCTCCTGTAATTTATTTTTTTATTTTTTCTATTCGAGACATTTTTTGTATTTCCTCCTATATTAGTTTTCAGAATCATTATTTGATCTTTTTTTTAAATATCATTAAAACCTATTCTCATACTTGCTCAATAAGAAAATAGCTCTTATTTGTCTGTTTTAAAAACTACCAAATAAAATAAATTCTAAAAAGAAATATGAAGAATTTTATTTTTAGAGTGCAGTAAGTATTATACTTCAGGCTGCACTAGTCAGTGTTACAATATATGTTGTCAGACATAATAATATATCAATCACTATATATTTTCACATACCTTCATTACTCCTATCATCTACTTTAAAGAATCAGTTGGCTTGTGAAAGAGAATATAATTCAGGTGCTTGCCTACACAACAATAATTGAAATGTGGCATTGATATATATATATATGTATTTAAAAAAAAAAAAAAAAAAAAAAAAAAAAAAATAAAAAAAAAAAAAAAATAGAAGCCAAAAAATCCTATTGTATCGAAAATAATTGTAAATAAATCTACATACCACGCCCATAAATTGGATATTTGGTTTGGTAGAGTGTGGGTGGAACTCAACGTGCAATCCGCTCCATCTGGTCAGTTTTTAGTTTCAATTTATCCTAGTAATACAAGGGAAGAGTTCTACATAGATAACATCGAAACATTGGTAAATCTACATTTTGTGTAATAGATTGCGCGACCGTAAGAGATTAGTTTATCGATCAGAACTTTATTTATGTTGTTTGAACCATAAAACATTTTTTAAAAAACAAACCAAAGTGTAATTATTTTAAAAGTTATAAATAAAGTAAAAGTTATGCAATGATAAAGTGTTTTTTAGTAACAATTTATCAACTCAAGTCCAATTTTTAATAATTTTATAATATTTTCTTATAACAAAAGACAAATTGTTCCAACTAAAGAGGTTACGAAAAAAGAAAAAGTTTTTTTCGACCTACCCTATAGTACAAACTTGTGAGGATTAAGTAGAATTTAGATCGTCGAGTCTAGTCGTCACATCTTGTTTCCATGAATGCTTTTTTGAGATGTAGATAAAAGAAAAGAAAAAAAAAAAAGAAGAAAAAATGAAAACATCTAAGCAAGTTAGATCTCGCCAGGAATGCTGTAAAACTTTTTTAAAAGGTTTTTACTGCTTAAAAGCCGATGAGCTAGGGTGCAGTTTCCCATAAGATTCTAGGAAAGGATGAGAGCTGGTTTTCGAGACTTTCCTTTCTTGGGACGGCCACCCACTTGTTCTTTTCTTTCAGCTAGCTCTAGCCTTATTTAATAAAAGTCTGTTTCTGTGTGTGTGTGTGTGTGTGTGTGTGTGTGTGTGTGTGTGTGTGTGTGTGTGTGTGTGTGTGTGTGTGTGTGTGTGTGTGTGTGTGTGTGTGTGTGTGTGCGTGTTTGTATACATATGTGTTTGTATACATGTATATGTATGTATACATGACACACATATTGATGATATTGTCCGTCTCTGACCTCTTGTTACTAAGTTTTAACTAAATCATATCTAATAGTATTATTGTTTCTACAACGTATGAAATTATATATCTAAGAGTTTAAAGGTTTAGATATAGTGCACAACATAGCAAAACTGCTTTATATTTAAATGGAGCAATTCAGATTTATTTTCAGAGAATAATCTTATCAGAAATATCTTGGCCACAATCATTCATTGAATGGAAATATCTCTATTCTCAAGTTATTAAAATTTTAAAATTGTTTTGAGTTATCAGACAAGTAAACATATGTTCGACGGAACAAAAAATGCCTGTCCATGTGATTGGTGATCTAGCAATATAGATTGAGCGACTATGAATGCTGAGAAGTATGTGGGCGTAATACAAGCCAATTAAAAAAAAAGTTGATGATAGCAAGGAATAGAGAGCAGTCATCGGTTTCAATAACACACACACACACACACAACAAATTAATGACTGCTCAATTAGAGAATTCGGTTCCGGCCCTTTTTTTTCTAATCCCGGTACATCCGGGATTAGAAAAAAATTGTCAACAGGTTACGAAAAGTCTGGATTGGTACGATAAAAAAATTAATAATCTTATTGTAAAAATATTAATCTAAAAGCTTGTTAATAATCTTAGTATTGAAAAAATAATTACATGATTATAAAAAAAGCAGTAAAAAAAGTTATAATTTAAGTTTCAACAAAAATAAACTAAAATCTTTTAAAATTAACATACCATTTCTATGGTATGAAAGACATTTAAATTTCAAAACAAAAACCAACTCAACTGTTATTAAATTTTCGAACTAAATAAATTATTCTTTTGCATTAATCAATAATAATCATCCAATTAAGATTGCCAAATACGATTACGGTCAAATCAATGTATTTTCAGAAAAAGTAACCTTATCAAAATTTCAATAAATTTCTCTTAAACTAAACTTTATGATTCACTTCTGTATATATGTCTTACAATTAACACGTTAAATGATTATTTTATAAAATTATTATTATTCTTACTAAGGAGATGAATTTGTCAGGGGTGCAGTCAAGGTTGAATAAACACAATTTAAATGAAAAACTTATATTTTGGCGTGCCAACGTTTTTTTAACGTGTTCTATTATTATTCTTGTCTGTATATGCCGTATTAGGACAAAAATATTAAAAGATGTTCCAAGTCTTTTTGCAAGCAAGCATGTTTGAAGTATTGTGTAATTCTTCAAGGATGTAATCTCCAAATAATAATCACTTAATGAACATTTTATTAACACCTTTTATGTCTTTATTAAATACCGTAAAATGGGGTCACATTAGTACGGTGGGGTGAAATTGGTACACAATTGTTGTGTCGACTTTTACCAAATGAGAGCCTGCGAAACGACTCATTCATGCGATCTCATTTGGTAAAAGTCGTCACAACAACCTGCCAGAAGGAAATCACCACAGAAATAATTGTGTACTAATTTTACCCCACCTTACTAATGTGACCCCTTATCCAAACTCCACAGCTTCATTTACATCGACTAAAATGTTTCTTAATTTGAAACAGCGTCAGATACATGCTTGTACGACAAATTTGGTGCTCTGTATCGTTAGCTTTTCCAATCATCACCATTGTGTTTGGACCAACAGTTATTATTGCCACAACATCGGCAGTGACTTCCTAGCATTTATATTTATAAATCTATACATATCAACGAGGCAAAAAATCAGAAAAACAACCAAGAAGATGTAAAGACTTTTTATAAACGTTTTCAGATGACATCCCTTATCGTCGGCAGAAGCAAACACAAACTTAAGGAAACATTAGTAATGAAGGGAAATAAGTTTAATGTTGGACTTCAAGGAAATGTTGATAAAGCTTTGGCAGACAACATACCTGAGAGGATAAAAAGCTCAACCGAGGAAATTAAATGATGTACACGATGAACTCATTCATTTCTTCATTAGGGAAGGTCAACAGTACGCTATATATCATATTGTAATATTTTAGGCGTTTAATGCTTCGTCAAGTTTTAGTAATTAAAGTTTCTGTTGAGTAATGAAGCTGTTAGTTCGTCGAAGATGGTCAAATTTGTGAACAGGATAGTAAGTTTTTTATACTTAAAAAAGAAAAACTATTTGTTGTGAAAGCTCCTGGATCATCAGATATATAATATTTATTGCTCCGGTTCTCGGCTTGCAGATTTCCACTGAGACACAATCAATGATTTTAGCTGGTTACTTTCGGAGTTTAGGATTTTTATTTTTACTTCCGGAGTCTAGGATTTTTATTTTTAATTTTCAATCCGATAACCAAATTTTTGGGAATTTCAACTTCAGATTTTACTACCTCTTTCTACTTTCTGTTTTTTTTTTTTTTTTTCATGGGTTCTCAACTCAAAACGGGAAAGGTCCGGTTAGCAATGCTAGTGATAGCTAAAGGTAAATGTCGAACAGTTGAAGCAAACGGAGAGAAATGAAAAAAAAACAAAAAAAACATGTTTTGGCTTCGTTGGTAAATATCAGAGGTGAAGGCAGGATTTATAAATATCGTCGAAAAAGATGCAGAATTTCCTTGGAAGAAGATTGAGTATTCTCAGTGATGCATTCAGAACCATAATGTGGCAATTAAACTATACATATAAATATATAGTGTAATTGCCACATTATGATATTGGGTTAAAGATTACTAGCTTGGTATCAGCAGAAACGTTTCCTTAAATTGGAAAGCAAGTGGAAATAGCGTTTCCAAGAGAAATTACAATAATAATTTCAATCAATGATAATAATAGACCTAAAACAGACTTATTAGTTTAAATAAGGAAAAAAATAATAAAATAATTACAAAATGCCTAGGAAAAAGAAAAGAATGTTAAATAAAATAAAATAAAAATAATAATGAATAACTAAGATAAGAGAAAAGAAATTAAACAATAACTACATGAAGTAGATTATATATAAATGAAAATGAAAAAAAAAAATCTTTATTCTGGGATTCTGGGACATATTGTTCCCGAAGAATAATATGAAAGTACAATGAAATGGTATAACTTTCTGTCTACGTTGATCTGGAAATAAATCAGTAGATTCTAAAATAAGATGCAGAATGTAAAAATGTCAGAATTAGAAAACTAATCTTCAAATTTATATTAAAAAATGAAGGTGATTGCAAGGACGAAGTACTACGATATTATTCATGTAAGAAGGTTTTTTGAATTTCTAAGGTTCAAATAGAAAGTTAGCCAGGAAGTGTTTTAGTTGGATATTTCCACCAAACTTAGAAATAGGTGAATAATGTAACATTGCCTCGGGATCCCCAAAAAGAATCTTATAAAGGAATTAATTGATGCCTTTAGCCTCATCTGCCAAAAACACCGCATCCCAATGATAGGATATACGTTTGCTTATTAATCTGCCTAACTTGGTTACTTTAGGTCCCAGTCGTAAAATTCACATCTTTTCTCACTACACTCTACACTCTCTGTGTACCATCCGATATATTAGTGGTTTTTGGGTTTACTATTATTTGATGATCGCAGATTTCAATATTTTGATTAAAAAGTCTAATAAACTAATCTTGTGGTTTGAGTGTTTATATACTATTATAAATGACTAATTCCGACACATTTAAAAAAAAAAAAAATTAAAAACGGTATAATTGTTATTATTATAATTATAAAATAAATACGATTCCCAGCGCTCTTAACAGTGATTCCGAGTTAAACATTGTATTATTAATAACATACTGTAGCTAAGACACAAACATTTATATTCCAGTGCAGGGACGGCATACAATAGAGAGGGCGAGAAACGCCTACTCGGACAGACGCCTCGCCTACACCGGCCCCTTGTAGAGATACCCACACCTTTCGTTTGGCTGACAACAGTTCACTTTCTGTTAACTGGTTTACTGTCCGGACAAGAAATCGTTTGAAGGGTGTGTAAACACATACACACACATAAAAAAAAGTAGGTTCGGACGTTCTTTCCATGAGATCAAAAGACACCGTGTTGCATCTCTGTAGTAAACCATGCCAGTTCGTAAATGAATTATTATTCGTTAATGTTAATGAATTGGGTATGCGATCTGTGCGTAGTTAATTCACAGAATGTGACTAAATCTCTAGTTCAGACAATATGCCATTGGTATTTATTAATCCAGCTAAGTAATGAAATACTATCAAAATTTGGTTTTCTTGTAAATGGAATGCAGTCATTTTTTCAATTTAATCAAATTAGTTGATAAATTTTTGTGATAAATGAAAGAGAGGAAGCATTACGAGTTAAGATGGACAGAACGAATAATAAAGAATTTTCCGAAGGAAACAGTTCGATGAGTAGGGATATTCAAATCAATGGGCTTCTAAAGATTGGAATAGAAAGACACGATGAATGTTTTGTCTATGAAAACTTGGATGAAGCACCTTAACTTAGAATGCCAGAGAAGTGAGAGTGCCTGGGGATCCCAAAAAATAATCTTTAATGCCTCATTTCGACCGCACCAATCAGTCCTCAGGATACTAAGCCTCCATAATCAAGGTGAATGACACTAACAGTTGACGTGTATTAAGTGGGAATGATTCAGTGAATTAAGATCTGTTGATTCTGAGTATTGAGATGGTTTTTCAAGAATTTGAGAAATATGATTGTTTCCGGTTAGATGGTTATTGAAAACGATTCCAAGGTTTTTAATAGAGCTTATAAACTGAATTTGAAAATTGTTAAGATAAAGCGAAGAAAAATAGGAAAGTTAAATAAGGGAGGATTTTGATATAATTAGCATTGCCTTTATTTTTTCTGAGTACTGTTGTAACTTGTTCTTCACTGCACATTGGTTAATGCTATCAATGTTATATTCAGTATATTAATAGGTCATCAGCATATTAATGATATTGGGGGTATTGGATAACGTTTTCCAAGTCATTAATATTTAATGATTATGGAGTCGGTGAAAGAGAAGACCTTTGAACACCTTACGTTAGAGATTGCTACGTTGAAGGAAAATTTTATGATCAACGGAATTAAAAGCTTGAGAGAAATCAAGGAGAATCGTGATTTTGATTTTGCTGAAACAGGATTGCATTTTGTTTTATTTTTTATGGGCTTTTATTATTTAACTCAGAGATATGGATTTGTGACAAGAAAATCACTTCAATACCATTTTACATACTTATCGAAACGGAAAATATTATATATTTATTATACGTTTATTTTATTTTTTATTATTTTTTTTAGTATAAAATAAATTAACATTAATATTTAATTTCTTAAAATCATTCATGGCGATAATCTTTGACTGATAATATTTGGAAAAAAACGTCTTTTATTTCCCACTTATTTAGGCCCATCTCTAACGAAAATCGTTTGTATGTCCTAGCTTATATCTAGGTTATGATTGGGAAAATAATTAATAAAATGTGGCAAACAGTATGTTGAATATATCATAATCATTAGGCTTGTAAGTTTATAAGGAATAGGCAGATTGATCAGCAGTGCCTGTACGGTTGGTGGAGGAGAAAAAATGTCTGATCAAGATCTAAATTAGTATTACAAAGTTGTTACTTACCCTCTGTTAGAACTATTACGAAACCAAATCGTTGTTTAACAGAACCGGAAGTGGTCTGGGAAATTAATGAATCATTTGGCTCATAAAAGATGTGTGCCACTTTTCAGGAAGGTGACTGAGAGGAAAGTGATACACAACACACACTGTGTGTATCTATAATACTTAAATATCTCAAAAACGCATGAAAAATAAATAAAATTATGTTAATTTTAGGATTGCTGAGAAATATAAAATAATAATATTTATCAATGCTTTATTGTTTTGTTGAAATGAAAATGTAGAGGAGTTGAACTGGAGAATAAATAAAGAAAATTAGTGGTCTTGGAGGCGCGATTCCTAATAGGGTAAAGATGGAATAAAAAAGAAGTAAGGAAGACATGCATAATGGAGATTGAAGGGGAGAGCAAAAACGATCCAGCATGGCAAAGCTACAAGATCAACATTTCAAAGTGCCTTCCGCCTTCTTCTGTATTCCTGGCTCGACTCCCTATCTACTGCCCTTCCCTCTCCCTAAGGTAGTGACCATTAATTAAAGAAGAGTCAACCATGTCATCCGCTACTCGTTGTACTCCATCCCAACAACCTTTTTATAATAAATATATATAAACTAAACTATTCGATCCAATTGTCTCACTTGTATTTAGAACTTTAAAACGTACTTCTTCAACAACCTATCCCTGTAAATCACCCTGGCGGTTCCTCCAAGTCACTACTGCAAGTAATACAATTGTTCTGTTATACTTGAAAAAGCTGTTTTTTTTTGTTTTTTTTCTTAATGATTTTAATATAAAATAATATTTAAAAAAACAAATAAGAAATACTTAATACTTAATGTTATCGCATACCACTTTTTTTTTTTAAATAAGAAGACAAGAAGCTGACGTTACCAGTATCAAACAATAATTTGAGTAAAATATAGCAAACAAAAATAATATTTCAACCGAAAATGGTATACTCAATTGGATTATACATGCGTGATATTTTGTAGGATAATTGTGGATGGATAATATTCATTCCCAATAGAAACCTTGCGTATTAACTCTTTTTACCCTTTTAAAAAAAAAATACTTTTTTAAATTTTTTAATAATGATATAGTAAAAGTGAGCTGGTTTCTTTTCTAGTCGTAGAATACATTTAAATAATTTAAAACATGTATAAATATTATTTATTTTGTATAAAGTTTTATCTATTTCAGATAAATTCTGCATACACCTCCCTCCTCCGAAAAAAAAAATTATTAAAAATATTGGTATTATTTCAGTAAGAAATGTGTGTCATTTAAATTGATTTTGAAGAGCTGATGATCATTTGTTAAGTTCCATTCCTGATTCACTTGAGCCTTACACTTAGTCGGCCCATTAGGTAAATGCCATCATGTACATACTTTTCTACAGTGACTGTAAATTTAACCATTTCTTTACAGCTACCGTATAATAATAGCATCAATACAATGTCTACATATAATAGTGATCAATACTGGAAATTGGTTACAACTGAAACGTAAAACTCTAAAACTTACCAAATCCGTTTTCCATTTTAATTTTTTTTTTAAACATTTTTTTTCACCAGATTATCATTAGTAAAATGACTTCTTCCCAAAACTGTTAAATTGCAGTAAAAGCGATACAAAAATAAATAAATGTAATAATTCGAATAGTGGGTTGATAATAGCTTTCAATGGCCTTGGAACACCTGTAAAAAATAAGCTGATCCTAATTCAGTATATTTAAGCATTTATTGGCTAAAATAGATATCAATATGGTTGTTTCTACAATGCCTAAGAAAATATTTTTCAATTATTTAATAATGATGTTTCTACAGGCACCGGTACATAAATCTATTGGACAGTTTTTTTTAAAGCTTAAACATTTTTAAAAACGTATTGTCATGTATAGGATTAAGATATTTAGAATAACTCATTATTAACCACATAACCAAAACAAATATAAACGGATACCAAAATAATTTGAAGGCTGAGATTTATTACACATGAGTAATTCATAGTGGTTTAGATGAGTCCGCATAATATCCGTCGTTATGCTTCTTGTAGTTTTCAATTTTTAGTTTTAAAATGAAAAATGGTATAGTTTATGAAGAATTAAATTGTAGAGAAGGAGGTCAGGGATCTAGTTTGTATTTGTTTTTGTAAGGTAGAAAACCAATGTTAGCAACTAATAAACTGAATGCAGGCGAGGAAATAATGAAGAGGTGTCTCCGGATATCAAAGCAAGTCTGTGGTTTGAAAATTGAATAAATGATCTACAACATTTTTTATTAATGAAAATAATCTCCATTACATTCATTTCTGCCACCCATTTAGTAACTTTTCTATGATCTATGAATAGAAGCATGAGTCTTTAGTATTAAAAAATTCAAAATTGATTAGTCGGGGAATTTGAAGAATATACTGCTACTCCTTTCTCGAGCCATTAGAATAGTGGTAGAAAACCTACTTTTCATTACAAGTGACTATTTTGTCTAGAAAACGTTTGCTTCAGTTTCGGCAAAGAAGCGCAGTGCAAACTTAATGACAGTGACTTAATGCACAAAATACCCTAAAGTTTCGAGCTTCATAACCTTTCTAGTTGCCTTCAGGTGGATTTGCTGACTGAAAGATTCTCTGCAAATCCTCTAACAGTTGCTCTGGGGTTTTCCTCGACAGAAGATCTTCATCAAGGGAAGGAGTGCTTCCCAGACCTTCCTTTTTTGATTGCTGAAACCTCTCTCCCGAAATTGTGTAAATCACTGTTGAATAATACACTCAATAACACTGCCATCTCCCCAGCTTTGTCAATGTTTCTGCCCGTTTGGGCCACATACCGACTGACTTTAAAATCATAAAACGAAATTATTCGAAAGTCACGCTTTGAAATCTTAGTTCAAACTGGATTATATCCAAGAAGTTACAAGATACAGAGGTAAACAATAATTTTTTTTTTTTTTTTTGGAAATGGATTAATAAAAATTAAATTGGTTAATAAATGAAGACATTCATACATAAAAATAATCCTTCAAATGCAAGCACTTTATTATCTAGAGAGGTGGTTTAGTGAAAATATGAAATTCTGCCTTAATTTTCGGACAACTCAAGAAAAGGAGAAAAATTAAATAAAAGTGGAATACCGCTGGAATAAGCGACTTGTAAGCGGGATACTAACAAGGGGACGTTTG
Organism: Euschistus heros; assembly: GCA_003667255.2. Classification (NCBI taxonomy): domain Eukaryota; kingdom Metazoa; phylum Arthropoda; class Insecta; order Hemiptera; family Pentatomidae; genus Euschistus; species Euschistus heros. The sequence continues at coordinate 1,602,227 of RCWM02000103.1, read as the reverse complement.
CAGTTGTAACTCACAGATTTTAATGCCGATTTTTTTGAGGGCAGTAGGGACCTATAATAGTGCAAAACTAGTGTTATAGCCGCCAATGACCATTAGGAGCCGAGAAAAAAAATAAAATATGAAAATCACGATTAATTTATTTTCTCAGCCCTCAGTCAAGATAGAGAAATGATTCTTTCACGTTTAATTGGAGTTATGTATGCTATTAGATATAAAAATACTTTTGTTATGCTTAAGGCACTATCCGGCTTTAGGTTAAAATTTTGAAGTTGAGACTCCATCAACAATTTCTAATGGCCATAACAACTGCTGTGTTCAACCGATTATAACAGTAACAGCATCACTTGAATCAGCATACATTCTGATTTTTATCCATGCGTATAACATTGGATTTACTCCAGATTTTAGTGGACAAAAACTGATGTGAATGAAAAAATTCAAGGTCAGCTATAACTTGAGATATTTCAATAAGGGGAAATCCTGCAACCTACGGATGTGGGCTAAACTATGTAGTTTTAAGGCTTCCAGATGACCTTAAAATTTGGTCTTAATCGGTGGCGAAATAGTTGAGATAGCGCAAATTATTTACATTTTTTCAGAAATGGACAGTCCCTTGCCTTCTAAAATGCTACAAAATTTTAAAGGTAAAAAAAAAAATTATTTTTGATTTCGACAAAATTAAGTTTCTACATGTTTTTTGAGATGAGGAATCTGGAAATAATATCAGTTTTTAGTTTAAATTTTTTTTTTCACCTATATTATAGAAAGAAGACGTTTTAAAATGACATATTTTTATTTCAAATTGCATAGAAGTCCTAAGATTGATGAATAATCTAAAATTAATATCAGGTTTTGGTTAAAAAATATGTATATTTTTTTTTTAATGGCCTTATTTGAAATTTATTGTGTAAAAGCTAAAATAATAATAGAAATAGATCATTTTAAAACGTCTTCTTTATATAATATAGGTGAGGAAAATTTTTAGAAGGATTTTAGAAGGCAAGGGGCTGTCTATTTCTGAAAAAAATTAAATGATTTGCGCTATCTCAACTATTTCGCCACGGATTAAGACCAAATTTTAAAGTCATCTAGAAGCCTTAAAACTGCATAGTTTGGCCCAAACCCGGAGATTGCAGGATTTCCCCTTATTGAAATATCTCGTTATAGCTGACCTTGGATTTTTTTATTCACATCAGTTTTTGCCCTAAAATAACTATAAATTTTTAAACTAAAATCTGGAGTAAATCCAATGTTATACGCATGGATAAAAAGCAGAATGTATGCTGATTCAAGTGATGCTATTACTGTTGTAATCGGTTGAACACAGCAGTTGTTATGGCCATTAGAAATTGTTGATGAAATCTCAACTTCAAAATTTTAACCTCCTCGAAAGGGGTGAAAAATCAATATTTTTTGATTTTGATAACATTTCACATATAGGGGTTTTATGGTGCGTTAAATCGAGATTTGAGGTCAGTTGTTCATTTAAAATAGTTCCCACTGATTTACAGCGGATTTTCTTGAAATGTTTTTTTTTTTTTTTTGTCATTTTTGAGTACCCTAAAGCCGGATAGTGCCTTGAGCATAACAAAAGTATTTTTATATCTAATAGCATTCATAACTGCAATTAAACGTGAAAGAATCATTTCTCTATCTGGACTGAGGGCTGAGAAAAAAATAAAACGTGATTTTCATATTTTTTTTTTTCTCGGCTCCTAATGCTCATTGGCGGCTATAACTCTAGTTTTGCACTATTAGAGGTCCCTACTACCTACACAAAAATCGGCATTCAAATCTGTGAGTTACAACTGCAAACGTCCCCTTGTATGTTAAAGTTCAAGCTGTATGTGACTGGAACAAGAGGGCGAAGCAGGTTGCAGACTAATATTAAGGAACTTAGAAATTCGAATAAATGAGAAGGGTTATCAAAGTAAGTAGAAGAAAGAACAGAAAATAGAATAGAAAAATATGGTGATGGCTTGATTGGAAATAAGCAAGATAATAGAAAGGAAAGAAAATTAGTGAAATCGAATAATGAGAATTATTATTTAAAAATGATTGTCAAGGAAAGAGTTAAAGAGAAAGAGAATCGGTAATGAGGGTCACCACTAAGTTTAAAATTTACCAAATAGTCTTATTGAAGACAATATATGGTATAAACTAATAAATGACCTAGAAGTGAATGCAAGGGTTGGTTATTGTTTTATAATGATAATAATAGGGATTACTAAGGAATTTATCATGTGATTAAATAGATTAGGTCATGTGTGGATATGAATTGTTTTCGTCGGAAGTTTACTATGGATAAAATAGACGTATTATATAATTATTTATTATCTCGAATTATTATTTTTTCTAAATAGATTTATTTTTCTTATTTAATTCTCAAATGGGTTATTATTTTTTTTTTTTTCTGCTTTGAGTTTGTTACTTAAATTTTTATAATCGGATTTGTCCAATGAATTGTTTTAATGTCACCATAACTTATGCATGTTATCAGTTATGTCAATAACACACTAATCAGAACCTCGTGTATGTTATTGATTTATGTGGTTGGGCTAACCTTTTCCCTTGCTTAAAAGACTTACAAGAAGTTTTGGATCACATTAATATACAGGATATCAGTGAGGAATTTAAGAAGAACAGTAATAAAAAAAATGAGGCTTGATTGTTACATAAAGATTTAAGGGAAAATACTGAAGAGTCTTGAGTGTACACTGCTTCCAACTCAATGCCTTCGGAAGGAATTCTGAGATGACTTAGAAATGGAAGCCACATGTCACTGTTTAACAATAAACTAAACTTTAGAAACGATATATATTTTGTTGTCTTGCTACAAGTAATTTTTTTTTAAACTACAGATGGGAACGTTTAGATCACCATTCTTAACTTGTCTCAGCTGTGTATTGAATATAAAAATTCATGATGTTTATCGAAATAGTCCCATAAAACAACTTGACTATCAGGATTGAAGAATTAAGATTGATGAATTAATTGCCTCTTCTGTTGGGATTATTTTATTAGAAACTTAGTTTTGAATGCTAAACATTCTTCTTCAGTTCTAAAATATACAAAATTTTCAACACATCAGTACTATACTACATGGATTATAAACACTAAAGTTTTCAAAAATGTAAGAAAAGAAATCAATATTTCATCATGCATACCTCAAGTGAACTTGAAAATCAATCAATTTAAACCTATTATTCTGTATTAAAATGACATTGAAAATTGTATACAGTAAATATACTACGAAATTACGTATATGTTTAAACCGAAGCGTTAGACATTGCTTTCAAATGTAAACAAAAATATAATTTTAACATGGTTCATATTTTTACGGGGTCTAACTCGGTTTCAAAAGTGTAACCAACCGCCCGTTAACAATCGTAAAAATTATTTTATTAATAAAAATAATACTTTATTAATACTCATTAATATATATATATATATATATATATATATATATATATATATATATATATATTATATATATATTTAACTTTTATTGAGTGATAATTACAAGCTGCCACAAATGTGGGCAATAAGTAATACAGATTCATTCACACATAATGTACAATGAAAAAAAAAAAATGAAAAAAAAAAAAAAAAAAAAAAAGTGAACAGAAAAGAACTATGCTATATATAAATAATATAAAATATACAATTTACATATAGGTAAAATATATAAATTAAAAAAATATAAAATGAAATAGTAAAATTTAAAAATAAATATTAGTAATAATAAAAAATAAAACAAAATTAAATTAAAAGTTAGAAATACAATCATACTTTATTTACAATATACACTCCGAATCTGAGGGATCCCACAACCAGACCTGCCCCTCCACTAATAAAAAAAGTAATTAATATTAATATTTCTAATAGAAATTTCACACTTATTTTGGCATAATTTCTATAATTGTTGGCTCCTTAATTGAAGAATTGAATATTTCTAATATTACGTTTCCGCTTCTAGGTCAAACTACAGCCTTATTTGAATCTATATTAATATTATTATTAATAATTATATATTATTATAATTATTATTCGTAATATCTCGTTTTGCCGTTTATGAACTGAGATGGGGGACAAGTCCAACCATCTTCAGCTTAGATTCATCTTCTTTTTTTTTCTTTTCTTCAAATGTTTAAAAAATTTCGATCGATTCTTGTCCCGTCTAAGAGTACTGCTTGTTGAGCCTGTTTTAGTACATCCACTGGCAATTTCAAGTCATCAATACCAACTATAGTAGAAGTCGGGATCAGCCCGTTTGTCGATATTACGATTGGCGTCAACACTACGATGTATAGGCTATACAATCGCTTCAATTCAATGGCCAATTCCTGATATTTTCGTAACTTCTCTCCGATAGTTGAAGTTATATTTTTATAATTGGGAATGGCAATATCAACTATCCGTGCTGTCTTCTCTTTCATATTTATAAGCAGGTTGTCTGGCTTGTTGTTTCGCACAGTGTGATCCGTGAAATAGATTCGTCCCAATACAGTTTTAGGGGTCTATTTTGAAGTAATCTATCAGGCCTGATGTACAATTTTGGCCATATTATTATACCTTTGGATATATTCTGCGCCGGTGAGTATTATACATCCACCGTAATATGCTGGATCGACTCCAGTGACGCGGAATATAGTCGACATTTGTTCGAAATGGATGTATCATAAAGAACATATCTCCTATAGGATTTTGTGGCGATTACTTGATCTTGGAAGACCATGATGAAGCCCTCCGTTACTGAAAATAGTCTCCCAGCAGTCAGCCATTTTAAAGATTCTTCCTTGTCAATGTTGGTTTCGTTTAGTTGGTTGTAGAACCTTCCGTGTAGAAACTTACTTTTCCATTCGGCTGCACTCTCTTTTTGTGACAATAATTACGTCTTCGTCCTTGCTCAAATTTAGTGGCGTTTGACCATCGTCCAATCTTTGCATTGCCAGGTGAATATTCGTAGTTTTTGACAAGAAATACTGGCGAAGTGTCGATTCCTGCTTTCGGAACGCTTCTTCGATATTTAGTTATCCACGTACTTCCATTCTCGGCAAATACGGTCGGGCTGTGGAGGATATTGGATAGTGGGCCCTTTCTTATGTAAGAGTCTTTCTTACCACACGATCAATCTCCTGCAGACTTGTACCAATGAAACACACCAAAGCTATAAATTAAAGCTGGTATAGCACAAGTGTTGATGGCTTTAAGTTTTAGCAATCCAGACAAATGCGTCTACAATAGGAGCTTCAACATCTTTTTGAATCTTGTCAGAAGCTCGTTCTTCATACCCTTTTGGGCAATTTTGAAAAACTGCTTCATTGTTAAACATTTACATAGTTGTGTCTTTTTTCAAGTTCTTGAATACAGTCGTCTTCATTTATAGCTATATTTTTTATTCTTATCGCTTTTGCCCTTTTTATATGAAGCACGGCACACTTGTCTAAACCAAATGACATACTAATGTCACTGGTAAATAATCGCACGGTTTTGACCATATTTTTCAATTGTTCTTTATTTTTTGCATATAACTTCAGGTCATCTAGTTACCAACTGTGTCTGATTGTGGTTGCTTCATCTGTAATGACGAATTTGTATCCTGCTTTATCCCATTGAAGAATCCGACTTCAACAGAAAAAGTGCCATACAAAACCATAGTGGGCTGAGGCAATCTCCTTGATATATTCCTCTAAGGATTTATTTGGCTTTTTGAGCAGGTACTTCCAAATTTTAGCACAGTTGTCCAACCAGTCGTAAGGTTTGATAGAAGGCTTCGTATTTTGGGATGAATCTTATAAATTTCAAGTAAACTGCCTTTCATAAGTATCGCAGCACTTTGAAATATTTGAATTTTACAAAAACCTCTGTTTTTTAATAAGAAAGAAAGGTTGTGAAGTATACAATAAATATTCCTAAACTAGACATAAACAATTTTTATTAAAATAAATTACAAAATTTCTTCCAATAAACAAAAAAGTTAGAAAACTTGTTAAAATTTTAACTTTTAAATTTATATTTAATAAGACATATCGGCCCCTTTGGCTTAAATGACTGATTCCGATAGTCTTGTAAATAACGAACCGAAAGATAAACATGAACTGAAGAAAATTTAAATAAAATAATCTAAAATTCCATCGTTTGTTATTGATTGGGAAAAACATTAATGTGTCTAATCCTTAATGTCTCACGTTTAATAAATAATATTAATATGAATATAAACCAAGTATGGATTAAGGTAAAAAACAGGAAAATCTCGAGAATTGAGGGTGTTGCAATACTATTGACGGGGAGTTTATTTGGAGCAGCCAGCTGTGCGGTACAGAATCGAACGCCTTCTTTTAATCAATCCACGCTATAGCGTTTCTAGAATTCCATAGAAATTCGCTGGCTTTTCAATACTTGCGGAGCGATGAATGAATCTATTAATAAAAGTTCTCTTTCTGCACCCAAGTTGTTCTGAAGGATTCCAAGTGATCGTATATCTTGGTTGCAACGATAGTAGTGAACATTTTGTAGAGGCAATTTAAACATTTTATTCGCCGATAATCTTTTGGGTGTAGGTTTTCTTCATCCTTTTTTGGAAGCCTATAAGTAATGCCTTCAGAGAATCCAACAGGTGGATCCTGCCTGATATCAAGTATATCTTGGTAACCCTTAGTTAATACTTCATGTAAGGAATGGAATCTTTTGACCCAGCAGGATTGAATTCCATCAGGACCAGGTGCCCTCCAATTTTTCATGTTCCTGACTGCTTCCCTGACATTGTATATAGTTATTTTTGCATCTGGCATTTCAAAAGCATTTTGGAACGTTTGTATTTCTTGCTCGACCAAAGGGGAGTTTACATTGTGCCTCGTTGCCTGTTCCCATATATTCTTCCAGTAATTCTAATTGCCTTCAAGGTATACAGTTGATATTTTTATTTTTTTGCCAAGATATCTATAGAACCTCTGCCTGAATTGTTGATTTTGTTGCCAACGCAGTGCCTCACTTTATCAGGTGCAGGACTTCAAATATCTAGGTGCCTGGATCGACGAAAGTGGTTATATCGATGGAGAGGTATCGCAAAGGCTGGGAGCAGTCCGGAAATGTTTTCTCAACAGAAGAGAGGTGACGAAGAAGACAAAGATATCTGTCTACAAGTCTACGTTCCTGCCCATCCTATCTTACTCCTCCGAATCATGGACCCTTACCTCTAAACACAAAGGGCAGATCCAGACAACGGAAATGAGATACCTAAGAAAGGTTGAAGGAAGGACCAGGAGAGATAGGATCCGTAACTCTATAATAAGATCGAACCTCGAGGTACAGGCGGTAGAAACCACTTTTGAAGAAAATAAACTAATTGTAAGATGGTTTGGGCACCTCCTGAGGATGAGCACGGAGAGAACGGCCATGATAACGTATGACACGAGAGTAGAAGGAAGAAGACCAAGAGGAAGACCACGGATCACCTGGGAGGAAAGCGTGCGGGAGGCGTTCAGGAAGCAAGGGCTGGACTGGAGCAGGAGGAGAGAATTGGTTCAAGAAAGGGACACTTGGGTCAAGGTCTATAGAGGGAATCCCTTACACCACACAGCGGTAGAGAGGGACAGATTATGATGATTTCATCAATTTTTCTTTTTCTTTTTGCTTTTGCTGCTTGAGGGTTACCTATATAATTTGAAATCACGCCAATATTTGCTCTTATCGTGTTCACTTTTATTTCGAGTCAGAGGGGTGCTCTTCTGTCTCTTCTTAATGTTTTACTGTTGCTAGCATCGTTTATTTTAATGCCAAGCTCTATTATAACTGTCTTGGCAGCTAAAGATAGCCAATGAGGTACATCTTGAACGCCATTTATCAGATAAAGATGTTCCTTAAGAACCTCTTTCATCTTGTTGGTAACCTTAAGCTTGGTCCCTATTGTACGGTACTCGTGGTAGCAGCGAACGTGGAAACCGTTGCAACCTGGCTTTCGTCAGTTTTGGTCCGCCCCGGGTATTTTATTTCCCCGACACACATCATATCTGATAAGCGTTCATCTATCCGCTTATCCCTCATGGGTTATTACTATTATTATTTTATTATTTTATTTTATTTTCATTGAAACACACATTAAGCTGTTAAGCTGATAGAACAGATGCCATAGAACCCAGTGCAGTGCTCCATATGTATTAAGGGAGATCTTTCAAACCCTTTTCAAACTAATTACGATCTATGACAGAGAAATAGCCTGGCATGTTTAATTTTTTACTTAGCCTTTGAGGGGGTGTAAAACAATAAAGAATCCAAATGAAGGGAAAAATAATCAGCTGAACGTCCTAAATACCCAATGATACGTAGGTGTTATCATTGGAACGAGCCTCGATACAGTTGCCGGACCATTTTCAAGGTTGTGAGCCGTACCTGTGTGAATGGGACTTGAGGTTAACCAATCTAAACTAAAGTACATGGCTACGAACCCACGATAAAGCCCAACTACCGAAATAGCACTGGATGGATGTAAATTTCAACCGTCAAAGCATTTATTAACCAGGCTCCCTAATGAGGAAAAATAGTGTCGTTGGAGCCAAAATCAAAAGAAGAATCGTCATGCCAATAATATTGGCGCATCAAATGAAAAGTAGGACGTTGAATTGCGCAACCGCAATATTCAACTGTATAAAACTCTCATCAAGCTAGTGCAAACCAATGAAAACAAAATAATTTGTATTTGCTGCCTTTAGGAATAGGCTCAGAAATTTGGAGTCCAGTACCTATTGAGCTACTCTTTTCAGGTGGTTATTAATAATTGTTGTACCTATTTTTTTCAGTCTACATTTATTTTTAATTTTACTGTTTGATTCTTCTTTCGTAGTGTGAACCGTAGTATTATCTTTGAAAACATCCATAATTAGATCAAGGTGACATTAAATTTTCTCTTTTTGCAGGATGCTGTTGATGTTACTGCTTGGAACAGCCATCACAGCGAGAGCCGAAGATGACGATTGGAGATGCCCTCATGTTGCCAACGCCTCTTGTTTTTGCGACCTACCGCACACCCTCCGGTGCACAGCTTCCTACAAGACCTTTCCCGCCATCGCTAATAGTCTTCGTAAGTTAGCTTCACCACACTTCGTCAGTCTTCTTGACTGCACAATCCGAGATCTGGAAAGCATAGATGGCCCTATGCTGGAGGTGGGTTGGGGTCAATCGGATAAATTCTTAATGAATCCCATTAAGAAATTATCTATTAGAAAAAATAAGTTTTTTAATGATGTTTTAGGTGTGATACATTTAATTATATTTTCAGGGGGTTTCGTTACACGGTCTCGTTGTTTCATCTGGAGTGCTGAAATCCATTTCAACAGATGCTTTCAAAAAATTGAAAGAGCCACTGGAGGCGTTAGGATTGCCGAATAACCAGCTCACTTCTGTCCCCACGCAAGCTCTAAAGCATTTAACTACATTGACGAGACTCGACCTTTCACATAATATTTTATACACACTTCATGATCATTCTTTTAAGGTCAGTGCTGTTGAGAATTTCTATATATTGAGTTTTGAGAAAAAATAGATTTGAATAAATAAGAGCCTGCAATTTGATGGGTTAGTTAAAGATTATAAATCCATTGTGCTTAGGATTATCCATCCATCTTTCTGTATCTTGAGCACCCTGCCTACTTTTGCAGATTCTATAGTGAAATAAAAAGGAAAAAGAAGGATTTCTTCCCCATTAAAATTTAAATCACAATGAAATAAACCGAATTCGTTATATAATACATGTAAAATAATCCAAAAACCATTGGGATTGATTAAAACATATAGAGACAAACTATAATATAATACATGGTTGTACTTCAGAGAAAAGTGTTCGGAGCTTGCTCAAGAAACCCATTCAGGACTCTTTACATTTTTAGCAACTTGAACTGAATAATTTTTTTTTACTACAAATTAATTTTGTAATGTGGCTTGATAGTTTTTTCTCTGAGGCGTAGAAAGGGGGGAGGGGGCAGTCCACCACAGGTCCCGCTAAACTATAGGCCATTAAATGTTGGCCTCTTTTTTAATTAATGGAGAAAGAATAAATAAAATTTTAATTTAATAATATGAATCAACATAGACATATAAAAGGCAAACATGATGGCCGAGGACGGTGGGATGAAGGTCTCAGAGAGCTAGAAGATTCAGAAGTTCGTGGGTTCCAACCTAGGTGGGTTGATATTTATTTCGTGGAGCTCCCGCCATAGGCCGATCATGAGTCCGAAAATGCCTTTCATTCTTTAGGTCCAGTAATTATTTCGTAAGAAAAAAAAAAATAATATTTAATCATATAAATCTATTAATACACTTGTTAAAATAAATAACAATATAAGCTTGAAGCGCTCTTAACCATACTGACAGAAGTTATAAGTTGTAAAAGTTTGTCTTTGTTTCAGGGATGAGCCTTTACAAAAAAACAATGTATTCATTTTAGATTTCAATGTAAAAGATGTTAAGAACAGATAAATAATGTAGGCCCTGTGATTTTCATATTTTTTTAGAGCCATTAACGAATTATTTTAATGATTAAGAAAGAATAAATAAAATTTAAAAGACCAGATTGATTACATAAATCTATAAAGACACTTATTAAAACATATAATAATTTAACCTTCAAGCAGTTTATTGAATTTATTGATAAAATGATAATTACTATTTTATTGTATAGTAATAAACTATTTATTTTTTATTTTTAAGTGTTTATTGAAATTTACAACTGTATATACAATATAAAATATAATACATCAAGTAAATGTAATGGCATACATAAAAATGACACGTCACTTGTTTTTAAAGCACCTACCCATTGGTAGCACTTATAAAGGTTCTTTATAATGAAGTTTTATATTAGAAGGTCCCGAGGTCATCTTCTTTTCAGGCACCTCGGAGGGTTATAAACTAAATTAAATAGAAAAAAGAATAAAATCTACTAAGTATTTTCGTATTTTAAAAATTGAACTACAATACTCTTATTTTTCTTGCTCAGTACAAATCCTTTCAATATGTTTTCTTTATAGTCAGCATATATCATCTGAAAAATACAAATAATTGTGCTAAAATACTATATATCCAACAATTGTCTGGTGTTTCTTTTTGAGGATTTCGTCCATCAATGTTATGAAGAGGTTCGGTTTCCTTTACAATGAGGTGGACCCGCTAACTTCAAGGCTGACATTATAGTCTTCATCAGATTGGGGAGATACTGTATTCTATGCATTACATTTCAAATCTCTTCACGCGAAAAAAATATCACAGATTACCTTTCGATATAAGAAGGCAAAAGATGTATTTTTCTCTCGCTCGATGGACTTTTCGAAATCATTAACTAGAAAAAGAAGTAAGGGAATAAGAATAAGGGTCCCTGGTCTGTCTTTTAGGTCGGAAAGCAGCTTATTCCTGTTCGAGGTCTTTGTTAATTATTTGGTTTTGTCATATTTTATAAACTTTTGTAAACAATCTCTTTGGCTACGTATCTTGTGAATTGGGATGATAACATTATTTACTCATTGTTTTGAAGTTTCATCCTGAATTTTTATTAGAAAAAGCAGCTGAAGAGTCGTTTCCAAATCCTCTCCTAGTATCTTTATGAACACAGGTCAGCTGTTATACCTTCCTGATGCCTTTCTGAAATACATGCTGACTAGTGTGCATTCTAATGCCATATCTACAAAACATCAATATTCTTTTCAAAGTATTTTTCTTGGTATTATTTTCCTTAATCCAGGGAGTAATACTGTTGTCGATTCATATTTAGAGACTTTCTTGCAATGGTACAGCTCACATACTCTTCCCACTCTAAAAGGTTTCTGTTCCTGTTAAATCTTTTCCAGGCTTTCTTCTTTTCATTTACTCCCCCATTATATATATATATATATATATATATATATATATATATATATATATATATATATATATATATATATATATATATATATATATATATATATATATTATAATGATATGGGCTAACCAAAGGTTCCATAATTAAAAAAAAAAAAAAAAAATTATTTATCACTCAATCATTATCAATGTTTTATTATTTCATTAATCAATTCTTTAAAAAGTGTGAACAGTTTTATTACATTTTATTTTGTCAAAGAAATTAAAATTTACATTTCAATCTGGAATCTGGAGGAATCTGGCCTCCTTGGAAAGAGAGAAATGGAAGGCAGAAATTGAAAAAGCCAGGGGCCGCTATATGCGCCTGTTAAGCTAGAAGAAGAAGAAGAAAGATATGGATTCCAAGTAAGTATTAGGTAGTGGTACTGTTCAACACGGATTAATGAAGTATTATTATAGTGTAGGATAGAAAATTGTATGTTTATGAAGAAGGGTAAAAGTTATTTGATAAAGTTTATTTGAACTCATTTTATTCCTCAAAATTTGTAATATTTCAACTCCAGGATTCATTGATATGATCATTATCATTTATCACTTATAGAGGGACAAGCCAGATCCAAAGAGCTTCCTGTTCTTGTCTCTCAGCGGCTTCTCTGGAGTAAGGAAAACCAGTGGAAGCTGTATTACAATCACTCAGGTCATGAGTGCAAAAACTGGACATAGTCAGGACTCCATGTCGATTTTTTTAATAAATCACGAGGCCACTGCCTTTTTAACCGGAATGGGGGATTATAGAGCTGAGTGAAACTGGATAGGGATTTCGCTAATGAATTCGGAAGATAAAAAATTTTGTTATGTAATTTTTAAAATTTGACAGGTATGGGATTCTAGGACAAAAGGTATATTAATAGCCCAGTCAATAAAGGTTTCGTGTCGCAACTAATTAGGGGAAAGCTGAATTTTTGCAGGGTGTTAGTACATAAAGTATACACTAAAAAAACACAAAGTCCCGACCCCGACCCCTTCAGCAACATTAATAGTACGGAACTCTGGTTATATGCCGACAGCTCGAAACCTAATTAGGCTATCGGAGTGCTCTTTTTTTCATTTCACTCCTAATAATATTACAAACAAGTTATGCTATATACACTTTTTATGTAGATAGCTTAGCTTCGCCGGAATACTTAATAATATACAGAAAACTGCCACTACAAAAACCAAAAAGTAACTTCAACAAATTATGGATTTCTATCATTACGTTTTGGGAATAAAAGTGTTAAACAAAACTTATAGATAATATAACTAGCTTTAAAATGATGTGTCTCATAACGCATAACATTAAAACGATGGCTCCATAGAGAGCGCTGAAAGAGTAGTAGATACCGGTTATAGTAAATTTAAACAGCTTTCAGATGGAAAAAGTAGATTTTGAATTGGAGAAATGGTTCTGAAGTTATTGTAATAAATGTGCCGAAAATCACGTGTTTTTCACAACAGTACGGGTTTCTCAATATTCTGCTGTGGGTGTTTTACGGGACTTGATCAAAATTAATTATTTGAGTTAATATATTAAATTTAACCATCTTTCTTATGAAAAAAGAGAAAGTTGAATCGAACAAATCGTTTCGGAGTTATAGCCAAATGAGTACCGACAAACGTGTTATTCCGGAGAACTACGACTTACCTTAGGTAAAAAAATTTCTATTTTTCCCTCTCCCATAGCTCTAAAATTATTATACGGGTAAGAGAGGAATAAAATGACATTTTTTGCAAATTTGTTTTGCTTTTTTATGTATAAATGTGCTAAAAGTAACATTTTCCGAGTTCCGAGATCAGACAGCCAACAACATACGGCTTTCACCCCCTTTCTCCCCTAAACCAGAAGATATTTTGAGGAAGACTTTTTATCACATTTAGAGCTAAGGATGGTGAACAATATCCAGCAGTCAGATCTTTTGATTTATGGAGTTGAATCTTCGATGCTAAATTTTGTACTGTATCAGTGATACAAGTAAACTATAAACTATTATATCAAAAAAATTGGACATTGGAAGTAATAACCTAAAAATAAACGTTATTACATTGTTGCTGCATTTCAACTGAATGACTATTCATGATCATGAACTGCAGTATATGCGTTTGTGCACCTCAGCACGGCCCTGCTAGGACCGGCGCACCTGTATCCACTACTCTTTCAGCGCTCTCTATGAAGCCATCGTTTTAATGTTATCTTTTTAATGAGACACATCATTTTAAAGCTAATTATGTTATCTATAAGTTTTGTTTAACACTTTTCTTCCCAAAACGTAATGATAAAATTCGAGGTGTCGATAGGTTTCGAGCTGTCGGCATATAACCAGAGTTCCGTACTTTTAATGTTGCTGAAGGGGTCGGGGTCGGGACTTTGTGTTTTTTTAGTGTATACTTTATGTACTAACACCCTGCAAAAATTCAGCTTTCCCCTAATTAGTTGCGACAAAGGCTAATTTCTTGCCTTCATTGACTGGGCTATAAGGTCATTATGTAAGGTTTTGTTGGAAACATAGGTAGGTTCGTTGGATACGGTTGTTAGGAATTTGCATTGGAAGGATTGGATACGTTAGATGTTCAAATATTTTGCTGTTTCCCTAAGTTTTTGTCCGTAAGTCCTGATAGGCTTTAGGATAGTCTTGTAAATTAAAAGCTTGCTGTTGAATAAACACGTGTTTCACATTTCAGTGCTCCTCTACGATATAAATAATAAATAATAATTATTACGGTAATAATCCAACAGAATGGGGTTGGAAGAGCAATGATGTTGGTTTACCAACTCCAGAATTAATTTTGAAGACAGCTACAACTCAGGTCTTACTGAATTTGATATCCTGTTAATGCGGAAACGGTAGTACTGGAAAGTGTAGTTTAAGAAATTTGGTATAGATATGCCCTCTACTCGACATTCAGTGTGGTTGTAAATTTCAATAAATTTATATAATCAAAAAAAAAAGTATTGACTTTCGGCGAAAAGTATTGAAAATGGAGGGATTCCTGGGCAGGAAAGTGAAAAGGACTGGTGCAAAATGGTCTAAGGGCAGAAAGAGGAAACATGGTGAACAGATGAAAGCATGCTGGAAGAAAATAAAAGAACAAGGAAGAAAGAATTGAAATTGGCACGTGGCCCTCTACTGACCCATTAGAAAAAAAAAAAAAAAAAAAAAAATATTGACACCTCCAAAAAGAGAAGATTTATAATTAAATATCTTCTCCACTAAAGTACTTGGCTACACTACTATCCAATGTGTGTGAACTTACATTAGAGTGCGTCTGGTGGGTATGAATAAGAATGTTTTCATCTAGATTTTTTATCATGTAGTTGCTGAAATTTTTAGTAGTATGTGCGAATTTACAGTCGGTTCTGGTTCAACTTCGCCTATCAAATATACTTTTTACTTGTACATCTCATCTTTCCAACTATCCCTAATTGATCCCAAATTTTTAACAGGTAAATTTGAATTCATTATGAAGGCCACTTTTATTGTTACGTGTATATATTTGTATTCACTATAATTATTTTATATATATATATATATATATATATATATATATATATATATATATATATATATATATATATATATATATATAAAGAACTAGTTTCAAAATAAAGAGAGCCATAATAATTATTAACAGAAATACTTCAATTTTCAAAATATGCCTTCACTGATTAAGCATTATTTGAGTATATATATTTTATTCATTGAAACCAAGTAATATTTTTAAATGTCTTTTAATTGACTATGTAATTTATGTTATAGGGACTAATATCGTTGGAATATCTAGACCTCAGTGGAAATCAAATAGAAAATGTGAGTTCTTCAACATTCAATATGCTCCCAAAACTGAAAATATTACGACTACAGTCAAATGGGTTGACAAGCAGCAGCATCACCAAGTTAGGTGGACTACTCAGTTTAGAAAAGTTAGATCTTAGTAGGAACTCACTGATGGGACCATTAAACTTTACATCGTTCCCAAGGCTACCCAATCTAGTGGATTTGAATCTCGCTCATAACCAAATCAGCAGCGTTGCTAAGGAAGCGCTGAGCGGTCTAGAATCATTGAAGTCATTATCTTTGAAGTATAATATGATAGATGTTCTTGAAGATAATGCCTTTTGTGGTCTGTCCATGCTAACCTCATTGGACTTAGCCCATAACAGGATGGTTGCTGTTTCTGAAGCTTCTTTAGCCCATTTGAAAAAACTGGAGTATTTAGATGTCTCACATAACTTTTTAAGAGCCTTGACATCAGATCTCATTTCGCCATTGACAAATTTGAAAGAACTGAGACTAGATGAAAATGACATATCAATGATTACTAAAGATGCATTAGAATTGTCAACTAAACTGGAATCTTTAACACTAGCTGGTAAGCAATTTCTTATCATTCTTTAGCTATTCTGATTTATTTACGAACAATTTTCAAATGAATGATCACAAATGAATGAATGATACATCATTTAATAAAAATTTTACTTAATGATAGATTAATGGATACAAAACAATATGTATTATGAAACCTTTATATTTATTGATAATATGCGTAAGTTTAAGTAATAACGCATGCTTTTGGCCAGGTATGGTATGCCTTTCAAGTGCCAGTATGCTTTTCAAGCTCAAAACCTTTACCTCAATCTCTTTTCTTCTATCTTACCCCTCTTGTAGCTCTGGTACCTTCCTGGTAAAATTTTCTTATGCCATCCAGATTCTGAAATGGCTTCCTATTACCAAAGACACTTGTTTCAAATTGAAGTTTAGCGCCATAACAGGAGGATCAAAGTAAATGAATCACACTACACTCATGTAACTTTTACCCTTTGCCGCACATCCACCTATCTTTACCAATTATATTCCACTACCCATTGCTAAAACAGTTCGGTATCTTGACATCTACCTGTACAAAAGACCTACAAGGAGCCAGAGAAGTTCCTTTAATAATTTTCTACATTAAAAATTTTCATTAATTTCTAGCCCAAATTTCCTGGCCTCCCTTTCCAGATTCCTAAAAGCATCTTTTATATTGAGGAGAGACCTACCAGCTATCACCATGTCATCATCATATGCTAACAATTGGAGCCCTTTGTAGAAGTTTATTAAATCCATCATCCAGAGAGGCTCCTGTTCGAAGTATGATGTTGAAAAGTAACGGCGCTAAAGAATCATCTTGCCTGTCTAATGTTTACCTGTAATGAGCTGGTCAGCATACCATTGACTTTAACTTCACAGTTTGTATGAAGTTAAAATCAATGGTCAATGAAAATCAAATTCATTGTACACATGACCAGCCTAATCATTTTTAAAGTAATACCTATCTCCATCATCGCCTGGAACACTTCATCCCTCAGAACTGAATCATATGCTGGCTTATAATGAATAATGGTAGCCACATATCGTTTTGATATTCTTTCATTTTCTCATACATTAGTAACAAGAAGATATGGTCGATGGTGGATCAGTTGGGCCAAAAACGTCTTTTGTAATTTTAACACTACACAGTACATTCAACATATGGCAGTAATCGGTTCTATATGGCAATAGACAAAATGTTTTATGAGTATTTACCAGGTTTAAGCCTCTTCCTTAAATTCTGATGGGTCACCCTTGTTTATATACAGGTGAACAATTGTTGCATCTGACCACTCTTTCTGCATCCTCTCATCAAATCAAGTCGAAATCAAGCTACGTAACTCTCTGGAGTTATCTGAATCTTCATTTGCCACCTTTACAAATTCGGCATGCAGTCTATCTGTGACAAAAGCCTTATTGTTTTGAGCATATTCAGAATAGCTTTGATTTTCTCTTTATCTAGTAGGGTATCACCATCTCTCGCATAATTTACTGGGCATAATATAACTATACTCAATTTTGATCATTCTCAACAATATAACAAATTATTTTTAAGTCGTCCACAAAACTTAATTTACAAAATCAATTTAGGTCGATTCGTAAACCCATATTTATAGTTGAAGCCTCTCACTTGGTACCGGGAAAGTTTCAATACAGTCACCCTCTGTCTAAATATCGCATCATTACCGATAATGAGTTAGTGTTTCAATGAATTTCGAGTAGATCTAGACCAATTTTCTTAAATTACACTTTCCAGTACTACCGTTTCCGCATTAACAGGATATCAAATTCAGTAAGACCTGAGTTGTAGCTGTCTTCAAAATTGATTCTGGAGTTGGTAAACCAACATCATTGCTCTTCCAACCCCATTCTGTTGGATTATTAATTTTTATAACTTAAAAACTATTATTTATTATTTATATTGTAGGAGCACTGAAATATGAAACACGTGTTTATTCGTTAACTGTTCATTGAATAACTGAATAGGTTACAGTTGTATTATTCAGGATGACGTTACAACCTCACAGTATTGAACGGTATTGTATAATGACCATGACCCATTAAACTATTAGTTCTCAGCTAGTTCATTTGATTTGCCTTAAATATTCTTTCCGAGATCTAAGTGTCTATTCTATTAGTCCCAAGTAGGTGTGTTCCTTCTCTACTTCATCAAGCAAGCACATTTACGTTGCAAATAAGTGGACAACTTCCTTTTCATTGTCATATCTTTTCTGAGCAACTCCTCTTTCCATTTCATCAGAGCTTGCAGCAGTTTAGTTTAGTCTTTGAGTCAACCTCATTCAAAATAAAATAATCAACTGCAAAATATGATTCTCAAAATTTTGGTTACAAAATATTTGGCAGGTAAATGACTATTATAAATTAATAATATTTTAAATTATTTTTCAGAGAACCCACTGAACTGCGACTGCAATTTATCTCAATTTGCGGAATGGTTGCGTAATTCAACCCTAAAAAAAATTGATAAGAATACAGCTATTTGCGCAACACCACCAACCTTAGAGAACGGCTTCGTTGAGCAAATTCCTCCAGATAAACTTGTATGTGGATCACAAGATGACCTACCGGTCAACATAGGTCATCACCCAATGCCAGTTTCTGGTTCCAGAGTGACCTTACAAGGATATAATTACGACGGAAAGACGATGTATCTTTTGTGGAACATTCAGACAGTTGGATTTTATCAATGTCAGTCGATGTACGTATACGAAGAGTTGGGTGCCCACGAAATACTTTTGGAACATAATGACTTAAAGTGTAATTCAACTACGTTAATAGACCCTCATAGTCTACCAATATCATGGCAAACACACCATCTACAAAAAGGTAACTTATATAAATAGATATAAATGATTATTTTGTACTCAGAGAATTGACTGATTCCTAACAGCTTGCTGATTCCAGGACATAGATACAGATACTGCATCGTTATGGTTGAGAAAGAGGAAGGTGAAGCTGCACTGATATTGGGCTGTAGTGAAGTGATAACTTTGGTGGAGCATATCGCACCGCAAATAATGTCATTAAAGGCAAACCTAACTACATCTTTAACGCTGATCATACAAGCCCAAGTTTGGCCCCATAATATCCCATGCTTCATTACTTTTCACATATCTGTCGTTTCGAAATTTTTCAAACAGGCTAAGATCAACTGCTCCTCCCCTAGGGTTAATATTAAAGGTCTTCCGAGCATAGGTCCGTATAAAATTTGTGCTTTTATTTCAAATTTAGCTCCGTATTGTATCTGGATTCATCCAACATACGTACAAAACATAGATAACAGAAATTATAATTCGTTATTATTAATTCTAGCTCTATTGGCATTTATATTTACGTTACTGGGATATGTATTATACCGTTGGATCAAACATTTAATAAAACAATCCAAAATACATGAACAATGTTTCCTACCAACTCCACAAGAAGAGGTGCAACACTCAAGGTATGTAAAATTACAAGCTACCACAAAGCTATAAAATTTAAAACAGTAGTACGTTTACCATCAGTTTGTTACACTACCCAATTATGTTTCCACTAAATACTAGTAAATGCTGTATACAGGTCCTGTTCAAACACGTACAATGTTTCGACGATTTACGTGATTCTAGGGGATGAAAAAGTAATTTCATATTGGGAGTTTTTTAGCTAAGAATACTTAAATCATTTAATTCGCTTTCAACATGATGGAAATTATATTTCCGTTGTCTGAGGTTAGACGCTGAGGCTGATTTTGGTTTTGCCTTCCATTTAATTCGTTTTGTTTTGTCCAAAATCATATTACAAAGGTATATGATACCGTACAAAGAAATCTAGTATAACATTATATAGACTCGTTCTATTTTTACTCTTCAAGGTAATCTATGGCAGCATTATTAATGCTGAACTATTCCAGGCAGTGAAGCCTTCTACCATAACCAGATCATATTGACCGCTCGCTCCAAGCGATTATTAAATGAATTACTCATGCACTTGCTAATCTAACAAGAAAGCTTGGACGAGGAAAAGAAAAATATGGCTAATGAATAAATACAAGCTTCCGGTGAAATAAGCTCAATGGGCCCCATTGATTTTGTAAATATCTAACTGAAACTTCAATAAAATCTAACCCCTGGTCAGGCAATGCCCTTCGCTTAGTATGTATGAAAAATAAAGCTTAACAAATCGAATAGCTGCTGCCAACATGTGCTACTTTGTCCCGAGGTAGCACCTGAGATGCATCATAATACTAAGATCAACGCCTATCTTTAGAGGTAACATTCTACATTAATGTAGAAATTTTTATGGAGGAATAAAAGCCTAGACAATGTCTTGTATGAACCGAAAAGAACTAGAAGCATTCGAAAGATTCACCGCCGGATATCTGGAGCAGTCGAGAATGATTATTGTTTGCGTAAACACTTTAATAAAATTTATGTGATATTATTCCATAATCAGATCTTCTATAGGTCTTATATGTAGAACAATAATGATCGGTTCGTCACGTTGCTAGTATTGAAGGCGTACAGATTCCCAAGTAGTTCTTAACGTAATATTTTATAAGAACCATGCGATGTGGAAGACCACAGTTGAAATAGGCTGATGGCGTCGTAATCTATTTTTGGAACATCTTAGGCTTCAGGAACTGCATATCAAACCAAAATACAAGACGAGGACTGGTGAAATATGCAAGGAACAGTTTCTTAACTTCATACAGCGGCTGTACTGATTTAATTTTTTTTTTTATTGTTAGTTTTAAAAATAGAAATCCGATGAAAACTTAAATGTTTAAATCCCAATATAACCTAAGAATATTGAAAGGTTATAAAACCATTTTTCTTTAAGATCTATCTTGACTTAATCTTCTAGTCTGATCGAAAAGATATGCTTAGCTTCTCAACATCAAAAGTATTAGGTTAATGTAGAAATTGGTCACAATTTATATCTTCAAATGGATCTTTTCCAGAATAAAACTAAATTGAGCCAGTGGGGCGGTTGATTTCTTAATATAAATGAAATAATAATTAGTCGCTGTTCACATCACATGAAAACACTAATTAAACTAAAATTCTTTTAAATGTATTCCTGTTTACATTAAATATGTTAACACTAATGTATGTAAATAGTAACTGATTTACGAACATTATTTGGTGTCGTTTACACTCCTGTAAATTGTGTATATTTTGTAAAATTAATTTTGTAAACTTTATGTAAAAAATATTATTTGTATATATTGTACAGTGTACCTCATACTAAAAAATATGTTAGAAATAGATATCAATATGAATTTTTTACTAATTCACCCTATTTTTCATCAACACTCTTCATATTTTTTTGTTTTTTTTTCCTCTTCAGTTGTAACCCTATTGAAGAATTGTAAGTTTAAATGAGTGAGTACACCCCAGACACTATTATATTATGTACTTAGCTTGTTACAAAAGTAATACATATTCAAAAATAGTAAAATAATATCGATATAAAAGGGGGGGGGACAAAAAACAAAAGTACTAGACAAAAAGTTCAATATCAAGATGTTCTTCGATCTTCGATGTTGAAGTTCAATCTTATGACTAAATTTCTTCTTTTAAGAATTATATTCTGAAAAAATGGATAAATATTTAGTTTATCCGTCCGTCACATTGGTATGCATCTTCTTCTGAGGAATAAAAACATTAAAAATAATATTTTAGATATTTAGTATTTAGAGAACTTTTGAGGTGGCTGAAATTCGCCATGGTGGTTCCAGTCTGCAATAGTTTCGGTACTTCACCTATTCCCAGGCAAAAAGGAAAGTATTAGGATTTTTTCAGAAATCATTTAAAAAATCAAAGCCTTTGAAAAAACTAGCCTTTACAGATCATGAAACAATTATCTAATCCAGCCACAATTGGTTTTAACTATTTTTATCGTCATTCATCATAAAATGGAACTGTGCTTCCCCTTGCCTGGTTACGGTATAGGTAAATTAGGTAGGATAAAAAATTACAACTCATTAAACGCGTCCTAAAATTGTAAATTATATCGAAAATAAACATCAGCTGATTTCTGAGATTTTAGAAAAGTAAAACTCCTGTCTTATAGCATCACATTGGTATCAACTTAAAATCAATTTGAAATCCACATGAACTAAAAGAAACCATTTATAAGAATATAAATCCAAAATCAAGAAATTATGACTAAAATGAAGAAATAAAAATGGAACTTCGAATAAAAAAGTCTAGAAGGACAACTCAGATCTCCCTTCGTAAATTAAAAGGCTATTATTGCTTGGACAGCACGACTGGTGTGATGTGGTACTGAACGAACAGTTTCTGGTAGGAAATGTCACTTGATCTGTGAAAAATTGTTTTGCTTTTTACGTTACATGGACGACATGAATGTCTGGAAATGTTCACAAACTGGTGTCTCATTGAAATTGCGGCAGGCACTCCATGAGTTCTTCGATTGTGGCTTTCGAAAGAAGCGCAACCAGGCTCCATTCCTGGATACAGACCCAACTGCAGCAAGGATGAGCTGTCCCTACCTCAACTCACCTTGATTACATAGAAATAGAACTAAATATTCAACACCAAAGGTCCATAGGTTAAATTCTAAGTAAGCCACCGGACAAAACCAAATTACATCCTGTATCCTAAAACTCCTCAGAAAGTAATTCTATTTCTTACATTAATGTATAGCATTTTACTCGGCTCACGTATTTTCTCGATCATTAAAAATCATCAATCGTCAAGATGATGTGAAGTCCAAAACGCCTCCAGAACACCCATCAATTTGTTCGAACGATTTCTCTCTAGCCCAATGGAGTACAAATTAACAGAATAGCAAAAGGTAGTATTTATCGACTTAGATAAGGCGTTTGTCCGATTTTGCCATCAGTGACTGTTTTATAAACTCCTTGAATACCTACCTCCTGCATACTTCCATATAATCTGTCCCTATCTCAGTGATACAATCTTTATATAACCAGTTCATCCAGTCTGCCGTTGTTCCTCAAGGTAATGACAGAAGTGTAAAATCAGTAAATAATGACCCATTCGTAGCTTCTCAATCACTATAGTTTGATATAATAAATCTTACAGAATGGTATCGAAACTGGATGATTAAAATAAAGTCGAATTAATCCCATCAAATCACCTTTATACCCATTTTCGTAAACCTACCTGTCCTTCAGTATCCTTTGATTGTATCCCACAACATACCGTGGAACACATCCGCTTCATAGAACTCCACCTGTCTTAATTAGAATCCACATCTGAGATCAAAACGACAAGAAACTGTACGTGATAGAATACTTCCGCATTTACTTGAAAAGTGCTGTAACAGTCCTTAAATTACAAAAGAATCATATACACGACTATAATCAGACCTATTTTAACTAACGGAATTGAGCTTTAGGGCTCCATTTAACCACAATTATTCTCGTATAATTCATTCCTATCAAAACGCCTTCGAAAAATCCTCGATTTTCCGTACTATGTCACAAATAATTTTATCCACGATGATTTTCTGTAAAGATTGTGAAGGACCATTAGCTACCAGACATTATCGAATGCTCACATAATGTCAAGCTTTGAATTATTAATGCTCAATAAAAAATTTAATTAAAATTCTATATGATTAGTCATTTTCTAAAAAGCACTTTGTCGTGCCATGAATCGAGATTTATGGTTAAGTAAGATTTTAGGAAGCACTGGCGTAGCGAGAGTGTGCGGCGCACACAGACCACATACCATAAGGGAGCCACATTTTTTCTACTTTTTTTATTTTTTATACAACCGATTACGGATCAGTTAAATATTTTTAATATGAAATATGAACTTATATGCTTTGAAGTAACTGTATGATGTACATGTGATCGTTACGTAATTCAACCGTAAAAGCAAGTACGTCTCGAACCTCGATGAACGATAGATAACATCATGACCTGATATTATGTTCGATTAGGACTTTTATATCCAGGGACGCACGCGGCTTTTATGGTTGCTTCATCAGTTAATTAATAATTACAGTTTTATATATATATATATATATATATATATATATATATATATATATATATATATATATATATATATATATATATATATATATGTAATTCAGTATAATTTTTAGAAGTCCCATCTTCGAAGTTCTCTTTTTGCTATCCCTTAGCCAGATACCGTAACATACCAGATAAATATAACAGGTAAATGTTCAATATTAAAGTTGGATAGCAATCAATACCATGTTTCAATAATTCTGTGGTTATTCTATCATGCTCTGTTGTAGTTTTTTCTCTTTATTTAAAGGGTTAATTTCAGTCTTTGGTGATTCATTTGATTTATTTCTGATGTCTAGATATTTTTTGGTGTCTTATTTTGTGTTCAGTGTTGCCAGATTTTTATTTAAGAAATTCCTACGTTACATGTAAAATATTCATACATCTCCCTACCACCAAAAAATAGTTCCCTACAAAAATCCCAACTATTTTAGATTAAAATGTACCAAAAAACTTGGATTTTACAACAGTACAGGGTTTTAGCGTGCTGGCTAAAACTTTATATCAATTTAATATATGGTCTGATTGTAAATTTAGATAGCTATCACTTGAGAAAAATAAATTTTGGATTGGACGAATAGTTTTGGATTTATAATGGAAAATGTATCAAAAAACTTGGATTTCACAACAGTACAGGGTTTCAGCGTGCTGGCATTAGTATTTTACACAGCTTGGTCAAAGTTTTATATATGGGGTCTGATTGCAAATTTAGTCAGACGAAAAGATTGAGGGTTTTGAACAATGTCAGCCGGTGTGACGCCTTCTCGAGGATTTTGAATTTCGTCTGCCGATGCTTAGCCCCTCCAAATTTTGGCAGACGTTTTTTGTCATCTATGGAGTATGCAGTTTCTTGAGTGCTTGAAATAAATCGTCTTCAAATGGTTCACTTTTGGACGGAAAAAACGCGGATTTTGAATTTTGTCTGTCGGTGCGAAGCCCCCTACAAATTTTGGCAGACAACGTTTTTTTTGTCATCTAGGGAGTATGCAGTTTCTTGAGTGCTTGAAATAAATCTTCTTCAAATGGTTCACTTTTGGACTGAAAAAACGCGGATTTTGAATTTTGTCTGTCGGTGCGAAGCCCCCTCCAAATTTTGGCAGACAACGGTTTTTGTCATTTAGGGTGTATGCAGTTTCTTGTGTGCTTTAAATAAATCGTCTTCAAATGGTCCACTAATGGACTGAAAATACGTGGATTTTGAATTATGTCTGCCGGTGCGACGCCCCCTCCAAATTTTGGCAGACAACGTTTTTTGTCGTCTAGGGAGCATGCAGTTTCTTGTTTGCTTTAAATAAATCATCTTCAAATAATACCATTTTTTGATATTTGCTACCCCCTTTCGGTGATCGCCATTTTGAAACGCCCCCCCCCCCTTTGAGTTGGCAGACAAGTGCAAATTGATTGCTGGGGGTGGACATTTTATGGCTGTATGCGTAAAAGTTTTCTTCAAATAAGTCACGAAATTTGGCCTCGGCTCTTAGACTCTTTAGAAGACGGTGTTACTTTAACCATTGTGTTATCGTCTGTTTTGTTATTTGGTGAATATGACCAATTAGTTCCGTTCACATTTATTATTAAAACTATTTTAGATTTATGCCTGTATTATAAACTTAAAATTGATTTTGATTTGATGATGAACAAAAATGATTATGGTTTATCAAAAAGTAAATTAACAAATCAAGAACAATAAAATAAAATTAACAAAAAAAATTAAGACAATTGAAAATTGTAAGAAACATACGCATTATTGTTCCAAGCAAAGTTTCCCTTGTATGTTTTGTTTGGTAAGGACCAATTTTTCTTGAAACTTAAATCAAGTTTATGCTAATAGGTAGTTGTATGTAGTTAATTTAAGAGCTTTATTTTAATAAAAGCTATCAACATTACTAAAAATATTTGTTTTATCAACAAATCTGGTGATAAGAGAACCAAATCGGCGGATTTATGGAAGCATTTTGGTGAAATGTGATATTGGTTTTAAAACATTTCGACTCAAAACAAAAAAAAAACTCTCAAAGCATTTTTACAAAACTTAAATTTGATAATTAATTGAAGAAGACTCCGAGACAAGCGTTTTTGAGGCAAAAACAGCTCTTAAGTAGGGCTACTTTGAACAAAAAAAAAAAATGACTCCCTCCTCCTTCATATTGAAGATAGCGTTATAGCTCAGACGGTAATTCGAAGCTGTGTTGTGTAGCAATCATTTGATCCAAGAAAATTTAAAATATCCACAAAAACGATCGCGCTGCAGTAAAAAACCTGTTCAAAGAAGACCCTGTTTACGGTATAATTTTTCCTAGGGCGAAATATCTCACTTAAATACACAAGTATTTTTCGTTTCCAAGGCCTGTTGACTCGTCTATCAACGTGAAAAATGAATGATTAGTCAAGTCCTTTTCAAGGTTTCTTTCGATAACTGGACTTAAAATTTTGAAAATTATTTTGCTGTATTAAGTTCGTTTACATGTGAACTCAGCAGCTCAAGAAACAGAAAACACTGCTTTTGGTAAATTAATTAGGTCATAGATGGCATTAAATGACGAACTATCATCAACCACTAATAGTGCGTGTCTCATCATGTGATGTTTGGGTACGACATTGAAAAAAAGCTTTTACTGAGAGTTTTGTTTAACGTAAGTTATTTTTGTACGTCGGAGTTAGAGAATGTTTCCGAAGTTCACTTCTACCTGCTGGCAATATTTTATTCCAGGCCAGACATTTCACTTAGTAAACATCTTCTTTTACCTCTTCTATCCATCCTTTAAACGTGAGAAGCTCAAGCCATATCTTGATTTTCTTTGTTTCCGAGAAGTTTTAATTTTCGAAGACGTGAGGAAACTTGTGGGCTCAAGATCTTTGATTTGTTCTTCCTCTGAATTCATATAGATTTAAAATAATAATAATAATAATGAACTCTAAAAACCACTGCGAAAATATTGAATATAACAAAAGGAAAATTGTAAAAATGGGGGTGTTGTTTCAGATTAAAATCAAGCAGGACATTAACCTATCATTGTTAATTACAAGTTTACAATCCATAGTTTTACACTGACCTAGAATTACCTATTCAATGGGGAAAAACAGAATCTCAAAACAATTTTTATATGTATTTCACCTTGAAAAGTAAAATACCCTACAAATACGAAGTTTTTGACCCCCCCCCCCCCTTCACAGACAGATTGTAATGTTTATTTATTTACACCAGTTTATCTAAAAAAATACACAAATAAATAAATAAACAAGCAGAAAAAATAGGTGTTAAAATTCCCTTCGAAAAGACCAAAATAATAACAAACACAAGAAACTCATCAAAACATCTTAAAGTGGGCGAAAAATAAATACAAATAGTCAAGGAGTTCAATTATCTTGGAGAATGAATCAGCTGGAATAGCCTAGAGAAAAAAGCAATGGAATCTAGAAGAAATAAAGTTGAACTGACCTTACAACTCACCAAAAACACCTTCAACAAAAAGTCCCTCTCATGGAATGCAGAAATAAAACATTATAGCTCAGTAATTAAGCCAGAAGCACTGTATGCATCTGAAACACTGCCCATTACCAACCATGACCCAATTGAAGGGCTAGAGATCAGAGAAAGGAAACTATAAAGAAAAATTCTAGGCCCCAAATTTCATTCAACAAATTAATCCACACGAGAAATGAAACCCTTTGCCAAAAAACTGAGAAACTTTCAGGCACAATGAGGAAGCGAAGAATTAATTTCTATGGACACATCCTCAGAATGAACCTAAATAGACTAAAAAATTGTTTGACTACTTCCGCAAAAAAAAGACCAAACCAAATTGGTTTAAGGAAACAGAAAAGGACTTAATCAAACTCCGTATAACAGAAAATATACTCATGGATAAAAGTGCAAAAAAAAAAAATAACTAAGGACAAAAAAGATAGGTTCCAATTCAAAGTCAAACAATCCAAATCTCTGAAGAGGAGAGGAAAATAAGATCAGAAAGAATGAAGCAATACTGGGTTGAAAGAAAGGCACAGAGCATTCAGAAGTGATTGGTCCAAAGTACCCCAAAGTCGGGTGAAATGGGAAAAAAACAAGTCATGTTCATCATCAATATTACTTATGAGAATTTATAAAACATAAATTTTTAAAATTATTTTGCTGGAATGAAGTAGATGAATAAACATATCTAATTTTCATAAAAAGAATACTCGAGAGTAAATTCAAATGTGATGAACACCATTTTATTGGCCATTCAATTATATACATACTTAAGCTTGCTACATCATATAACACAAGGTATAGTATTGTTCAATGACATGTAATTAAAAAAATAGTTAAAATAATTTTAAGAAATGGATAACATTATCAAAAAGAAAATATTTAAAATCAACAAGCTTTAATTTCAATAAAATAATTATCTTAATTGTAAAAAATAAAGTTTACACTTAGAAAAATATAACAATGCTTAACAATAATTCAGTATATATATATATATATATATATATATATATATATATATTAATATAAATTAATTAAGAATACTTTGTATGATTTATAAAATAAATCATTTTATCACAGATTTAACAAAAAATGGAATACACCAAAATTAACTTGAATAAACAGTTACTTATTTATACCACTTAATTAATGAAAATAATTATTTCAGCTGCAGTGAGTTAAATTCTATTTCTAACCTTTTGACAATACTGGTATTTTCTTCATTCCATGATAAACTCTACTTATTTCAATGAATAGAACTCATACACTAATATTACAGAATAAGGAAAATCAGCAGTTCAAATAAATTAAAAATATTGCAATCATAAATAATTACAATGCCAAAGAAAATTGAATTATCAGAATTAGAAAACATAAAAAAAACGTTAATCTGATCAAATATGAAAACACTGCTCAGAAAAACTGTGATTCATACATTATAAACAATTTATAATTTTTCCAAAAATAAATAAATTTGAAAAAAAAAATTACTGTTAAATCTATATGGAAATCCTGTCTATAGTTTTATAATGATAATTATACTTTGTAAGCAGAATATATCAAAGTGAATTTGAAACATTAAATATGTGGTGTACATATATTGTAAATATTAAGTTAATACAGATTGCTGACTTGAGTTTAAAACATAACTTTTTCCAGGAAATAATACAAATCATTAATAATTCAATAAATACTGCCTCTAAAAAAAAAAAAAAAAAAAAAAAAAAAAAAGTGTACTTGTGTGAGAAAAGTGCCCTTAAATATGTTATACATTAAATAAATAAAAAAAATTAACTTTTTCTATTTACAATCAAGTAAAAATGCATACTACACGAAATGTTTTTTGAAACTCTTTTGATCCTAATGAAGACACCTAATTATTAGGACAAAGTGGTAATATAGAAAAGAACGTGGAATGTTGTATTTTAGGAAAATAGTAACAGAATATTTATTTCACTTTATATATAAATATTTTACATTAAATTACAATTTCAAAGTTATATTGTACAATACATATGAGTTTCAGTAACCTGCTGAGGTAGGTAATTTTTCAAACTTACCATCTACAAAGAATAATGCATACTTTAGTTCATTGTATCCTAGAAACTTTCAAAAAGGCAATAATATCAACATCTCACATTCGACATTAGTTCTTGAAGCCAAAAACAAATAAATAAATATATTGATACAATCAATAATAAACAGTAGCTGAAAAAAGAGATATTGAACCTAATGGAAAAAATAAATAAATAGCCTAATGAATATTATAAACATAATAATTATAATAAAAGTAATATATACTTATTTAGTAAAAAAAAAAATGTGATGTAAAAAAATAAAAGTTTAAGCATTTATACAGGTGAATATGATATTTTTAAAAAAATCACCAATTAACACTTTTTACATAAATGTATAAACAGACTTAAGAATGCAGAATAAATTAAAAAGTAAAAACCTAAATATTTCAAAAAATAAAACAGCTTTTCAAGTTCTTCATCATAAAATTTATTCAAAATAAATGAACAAACAATGTACTTACCTTTTTTTAGTTTCATTATCAAATCGTTATGGAGTTGTATATATAAATGAAAGCTACGACAGAAGAAAAAGAATTAACAATGTTATCAATATACCAAATTTAATACAAAAAGGATAATCCTGATTATTCTTTTCTGACCAAACCTCTATCAGTGTCAATCCTACAATATGTTCTTGGGAATATCCAAGGTATGGAAGAAACATTCCATTAAAATATTCCTCATTTTAAAATTTAAATGTAATAATAGTTATTGACATAACTACTAAGAATAGGATAGTGATTACTTTTGTGAGAATATCATTGATATAAGTGCTTTTGACTAATTTACTGCTTCATATATTCATCATTATTCAATGTAAAGTTGTGTTGTTGCCTATTCAGTAAATTCTTACTTTTTACTAGTATTCTAAAACAGAAAATAAATGAAGTGCATCAGCTAGGAGGAATCATTAATGTCATTGAGCATTACTTCCACTCTGATTCCAGGTCAATATTGAGATTGGTGGGGGTAACTGAAAAAATATTGATTTTTCCTGATTTAGCATTCACTTTGAATAATAAAACATTTGTACACATAATTTACATCAAAGATACAAAATTAAGAATAAAAGGATATTAATATTTAAAAATCACCAAGGAAAAGTTAACTATAAATATGTTTTCTCAAAAGTAACTAAATTAATTGGCTATACAAAAGTATACATTGCATTAAGAATATAAAACCAAGGAAATCTTCAGAATAATATAATTTTAATTAACTTTCCCCTTTTGGTAGCAACATTCTGGAACATTACTAATTCATAACAAGTGGATCAACTCTAGAATTCAATAAGTATTAAAAGGAAGATAAGCCAACCATGATAATTCTGTTAATTCACAAACAGATTATATTACACTTAAGATATATATGGTGTCAAAATAATAATTTGTAAACTATATAATTTTGAATAGCAATAATTCATGATTTTTCAATTTTCAATTATAAAATTTAAAAAAAAAAAAATCAACAAGTAATATCAAGATAAGATAAAATGTTATAGCATTTAATCATCTTCTGGTAAATAAAAGAACTAACATTAGTAATAATATTTTGTTACAAGATATTTTTTCTTGGATAAACTTTAAAGAAGTTTTAACATCCTTATATTGATACTAAGTGAACCATCATACAAAATTAATAAAATAACATTAAGTTCGGCTTACAACTCATTACTTCACAAGACAGCCAGGATCTACTTATGAACTAACAGAAATACTTTAAAAACCTTATTCATTTATTTTTTGAAAAACAGGAAATATTACTTTTACATATGAAATTCCATGCTTTGGCATCATTGTAACATTGCGTTATTATTTTTTTTTTACTAATAAACATGTATTGGAATACTTATAATTTATTTTTCTGATTGTATAATACAAAGTAAAATTATATCTTCCATTAGGTTCAAACTTAATGCAACAGAAGTGTGGAAAATAAAATTACAAAAATCCGATAACCAAACAATGTGAAAAAAAATTCAGTTTCCTCAATAGTAAATATATACTAAATTATAACAAAATTAGTCAAAAATAAATATAAATAACTGATATCACAAGAATAAATATTTGTTTTATTTATTTATATATGTATATATATTTTACATAATTAAGGCTTGTACTTATAAATATACTTTAAAAACTCTAATTTTAATCTTTCTGTTTTTTTCATATGTTTTTTTCATGGCACGATTAAGATATAATAATAGTATTTACATTAATCCATAAACTACATGTTATGAAGAAATTATAACAAAAGACAACCCACATATACACGCATATAGACACAAATGCAGTGAAATACAGCACACAAAATCAAGTGGCCAAAACAGATTCTTTTTTTTTTAAACAATTTTTTACAAAATGGTTTAATTAATTAGTAAATAAATGAAAAGAATAGAAATATCTTAATGTTGAGTAATTATTTCATATGTGGTTAGGTGAAGAATGGTTATAACACCTAAACGTGAATGCGAGTATGTACATTTAATTTACACAAATATAAATAAAATATATCAAAAATGAAATATTCATCAGATGAATTTAATGAATCTAAGTTTTGAAGAATAACAAATCTCAACAACTTTTTAAATATTGTAAATTATTCAGGTAGAAACTAACAAAGTATTATAATGACTAAACAAAGATATGGCTAGCACACATTTTCATCATTGAGTGTTGATTCTAGATCTTTGTTTCTAGAATCATAAACACCTGAATGAGAAGTGAAACCATCCAAAGGAAGATCATTCTTCTTTCTTAACAGTGGTTTATCAACAGCAAAACCCCTTGATCGTACCTAAAACAGATTTGTATTAATATTTTATTAAAGCATTGGTAAAAAAAGCAGAAAATATTCCTCTAAATATACTAAATGATATATGATTTTTTTTTAAAATATAAAATTCATAATCCATATCAAAAAATTAATCAATTATTAAAAAAATTTAATTGAAATATTGTTTTTAAATGATGGAGGTAATTTAATAAATAAAGTAAGTTAGTAACTTGATGTTAAAATCACAAGAAATATTCTACTATTAAAAAAAACTAAAGATTACAACACAGATGCAAATGCAGATGCAGGAACCTCAATAGTATGACTTCCTCGATAACACATGCATTTTATAAATGCTCTTGAGGCTTTTAATTACTAACCACTTACTTTGTTACAATAATAATGATACAAACAGAAATATAAAGGGTTGATTTTAAAAGCACTTTCTACAAAGGGATATAAAAGAAAGCAAAGCAAACCTAACCAGTGACCTTTTTTACATAACAAATAATAAAATCTACTGTTGTAGGTTTTTTTGTTCTAGGAACACCACAGATAATCAACAGTTCCCTGTTGTACTATATAAAGCAAAACTTTTTTCTCTTGAAATAAAATACTGTTAAAATTATTACTCCTTTTTCTTTGATTTGTAATATTAACACAATCAGTGATGTTTCAGTCAGAACCTACATTTTTCGATTCTCAGTACCAGTACTTCAGTTTAAAAATAAATTGTTATATATATATATATATATATATATATATATATATATATATATATATATATATATAAAAAATATTGCATACGATAATCAATATGAGAGCTAAAAACTCAAACCAAATCTTATTAAAAAACAATAATAACCCAAGAAATAAATTAGTTAATAAAAAGCATTAATTATGAACACCATACAATGTGTAAGTTAATGGCAATTCAAAAAATATACAAAAAGTAATTTATTTTACAAATTGGAAGATAAATATGACAAAGGATTTCATCTTTTACTTAAGGAAGCACAAATGTTCAACTAAAATTTTTCTTTAAACATTGTAGATGACAGAATTTAGCGATATTTCTCTGGATGTTGATTTTAATAGAGTATTAGGGTTAGAAAAACAGTAAAAGCATTTAATGAAATGAAAAATAATCTTTACACTGCGTCAACAAAAATCCTTCTAGAATAACCAAAAAGTATAATAACATGGTGCTATTGTCAGGCCGCGTATATTTTTTAGAGCTACAGTTAGAAATAGTAATCCTAGTTTTACATTTTCCAATAGCGAATTTAAAAATTAGACGTTTGGTCTTCAATAGCAATGCTTGATTTATCAAGAGAATGTTATAAATGTTTTGTTGATGATCTGAGCAGTTTTGATCGAGTATATAAAATTGCTCTGTTAATATGAGATTAAAAGATATTTTAAAATAAATTAACTTACTTTTTTTTTTTTTTTTTTTTTAATATATATATCACTAGGAAGAAGAACTGATGTATATATAATAATTAAATAATTATTTATTACGAAACTATTTCTAACATCAGTGGTATTGATCTGTTCTTAGGAATCGACTTTGAATCATCAATTCTTGATACCGATTCTTTTCTCAAAAAACGGTGGAATTGAGAATCGATTTTTGGAATTGACACATCCCTAAACACAACAAACCCTAAACACTTGATTCAAGTTTCTACTCGCTTTTTTCTTTTTTTTTTCTTTACGTATTATACATAATTTTTAGTTCGAATTCTCTTGCCTTTTAATTAAAATTAGTCTGGTACCTGTTAATCTGGACTTTGCTTAGTCCAGAGAGCTATTAAATAACACATAAGTACAACAATTGAATAAAGCTGATATAAAAGCAAAGTTGGTTAGAAGTAGGTGAAGATGAACCAAGTCATCAAATTTTAACAGAGGAGAACATAGATCACTGCAGACGAATTTGAAGTGGACAAACATGACAACAGAGAAGGAGGCACTATTATTGATTCTAAGCCAAAGTTTTGTGAAATTAAAGAATATATAAAGATTGTCATTAAACATATTGAAGGTAACAACAATGAGCAAATATCTACGTATAATGAAATTTTGAAGTATTTATAACAATTTAATAGATCAGCAGTTCCTTCAAGGCAGTGTGTCATGTTGGTAATAAGGTGTGTTGAATGCCATGTTATAATTCTGTATTGCACTTTGTAAGGAATAATAATACTATCTTCCTGCATACTAAATAACTTTTTTAAGTATCTAACGTTCTTCTCTTGTCTGCTCCTCTTCTCAATGGAATTCTCTCTCTCCTATACGTAATGTATCTTCCCTCGTAAAATTCAAAACACTCCTCTTCCACCACCTTCTCTTTCTCCAAACAGATGCTATCTAATTATGCTAGTGGATGCTTTATAATGAATAAAACTTTAGTCTATATTAACCATCTTCTTATGATAATGTTTTCAAGTTTATTTAGATAATTTTAATTTTTCATTATAATTTTTTCTGTTAGTAAAAATACTCAGTAGATACTATTCACCTTTATATTTTACCATGTTTAATATCAGAAATTAATTGTTCAATCAATCTTGTACATTATATTTTTTCCTATACTCATTATACGCACACGCACACTTGTATATATATATATATATATATATATATATATATATATATTACTGGAACATAAAATATCAGAGCAATTTGAAATCAAAACGGGAGTTAGACAGGGGGATGGACCATCCCCGATTCTCATTAAAGTTGTCCTTGAGAAAATCATCAGAGAATGGGAATGTCAAGTAAAAAGCATTCAAATTCGAATCAAAAAGGAAAATTGGAATAGAGTCAAATGCCTGGCTTTTGCAGATGATATCGCGATTATTTCGGACAAGAGAACTGAAACGATTCAAGCAGTTGAAAAAGCTACATGAGATTGCGCATAAAACTGGACTGCAAATTTCATATGAAAAAAACACAATACATGGAAAGATAACCAGAAAATAAATCATCTTTCACCACAAAATACGTTAAAATTATTCAAATCCACCAGTTTAAATACCTTGGAGAACCCATAAAGTCCTCTGGTTTAAACAGAATTGCCAACAAACAGAGAGTCGTAAAGCTGCAGAAGGCCTACAAATTATGATCTCTAAATCATTACAACAAGAAGTACATCTCAACAAACGCCAAAATAAGACACTGTCAAACAGTGATTCTTCCGGAAGCCACTTATGCAGCAGAAGCATTGGTCATTGATGGGCACTCCAAAACTAGGGAAATAGAAAAACATGAAAGAAAAATACTTAGGAAAATCTTCGGAACAATTAATAAAAATGGACTTTGGATGAAGAGACCTCAGAATCAACTTTATCAAAAGACCACCATAATAACAGATGTAATCAGAAAAAGCCAAGAAAAATTTTCATCTACAGGATGGAGAGCTCCAGATTAGCAAAAATTATTCTATATTATAACAAGCAAATGCAGCACAGAATGGTTGAAGGAGGCACAGAGGGAACTGTGGCTGATCAATATAGAAAATTCCGATGAGCTTAATGAATGCCGGACTAAAATCAACAATATGGCATTTGAACAAAGAACACCACGCACAACAACCAGGAAAAAGTGAACGGAGGGGCAGAAGAAGAAGCATTTCGAAAGAATGAAGAGACTCTGGGAGGAAAGAAGAAGGAATAACCAAAAATGAATGAAAAAAATAAATAAATAAGTGGCTTTAAGTTCAATCGCTCTCCTCAAGGGGAATATTTGTCATAATAATTATTATAAAAGCATTTTATAGAAAGCTGGAAGAGCAAGACTATAACCAAGAGACACCAGAGCAGGCAAACATGACTGAATTCTGGAAAGATGTCTGGGAGAACGAATATAGTTATAATGACCAAGCATTTTGGATTAAGGAAGCTTATGATAAACGTGAAAGAGTAGAATCTATGCAGCCTGTAACCATAACAACTGAAGATGTAGTCCAATCCACAAGGAAATTACACAATTGAAAAACTCCAGGAACTGACCGAATATAAAATTATTGGCTTAAAAACCTAGCAAGTGTACACGGTCCGTTGGCGGCATATTATCAACGTCTAATAGATGGGAAAGAACAGCCTACACGCGAATTTTGTCAAGGAATTACCTATTTAATACTAAAGAACAAAAAAAGTAGCCCAGAACCTAAAGACTATAGGCCCATAACTTGTCTCAATGGTGTTTATAAGATCCTGACAAGAACCATAAATGATAAATATATGAAACATTTAGAAGAAAAAGACTTAATGGCGGATGAACAACTTGGATGCAGAGCTAACAAAAAAGGGTGCCAAGAACTCCTCGTCATAGATTCATTCATAGCTGCACAAGCAGTAAAAAAAATGAGAGATGTTTATGTCACGTGGATTGACTACCAGAAAGATCTTCCCCATTCAATTCACCATTGTTCCCACCATCTTTATGCCGATGACTTCCAAATTTACTTCTCCTTTCCTCCATCGTAAATGTTAGCTGC
Organism: Euschistus heros; assembly: GCA_003667255.2. Taxonomy (NCBI): domain Eukaryota; kingdom Metazoa; phylum Arthropoda; class Insecta; order Hemiptera; family Pentatomidae; genus Euschistus; species Euschistus heros. The sequence continues at coordinate 1,565,131 of RCWM02000103.1, read as the reverse complement.
GTTTGCCAAAATTCAGGAAGACCTAGACGAAACCTGTGCCTGGGCAAATCTGAACAAATTAACATTAAACGCAGCTAAAACTCAAGCAATTGCCATAGGATCACATTCCCTTCTCCATTCAAATGCCAACTTTCCCACATTATTCCTTAATGGTAATCCAATAACTTTCCATTCCTCTGTTAAAAATTTAGGCTTAACCATTGATCAAACCCTCTCCTGGAAATCCCATATTGCACAAATCTCCCGAAGGTCAATCGGTATCCTAAAACTATTTCACCACTCCCGTCACCTCCTTCTCCTACCCACACGCAAACTTCTAGTATCCTCCCTTATTATCCCCCCAATTTGACTATGGTAGCGTAATATATGGCGGGCTCTTGACGGTTCTTGAAGACAGATTAAAACGCATCATGAATTGCTTCATCAGGTTTGTCTTCGGAACGTCGAGACGTTCCCATGTTTCGCATCTCTAAACTGATTTAAATTGGCTTTTCCCCTCCTTCCGCAGAAAGTACTTCCTAGGCTCCTACCTATTCCAAGTTATCAACACCCGTCACCCTCCCTTTATTTACAGTAACCTGAAATTCAAGTCTGCTATCAAATCACTGCATACAAGATCTCGTCTTTCCGATCTTTTTCTAGATTTTCTCTGTATTTTTTTTCTTACAAATTTCTATTTAATTTTACCTATGTTGTTTTATTTTTAACAGCCTCTCGGCCAGTTATGATCTTACTTTGTATTATTTAATGTTATTCTTAAGGGACTTTGTCCCAGAATAAAGTTTTCTTTCTATTCTATTCTATATTTTATCGCGCTGCCAACGGCGATCCCACTGACCACTGACACTTTTTTTTAATGACATAATGATATAATGGTTTCAAAAATGAATTCCTAGACTATTGTTCTAGAAGTGTATACAAAAATTGCTCAGGTTTGAGTTTTTATAAAGCAGTGATGATTACTTAAAATTATTTTATGTAAGGTTACTTGAGCAGCCTTCGATTATCGATTATTATTCTATCTTGAAACCTTCTCTGACCTATTTCAATTATTATGTACTATTATTTGCTTTAGCTTATTGTTGAATTTACGTATAATTCAATTCTTTACTTTTATTGAATAAATCACGTTCTAATGATCATAGAAATTAAATTAAAAGATATCTACACGTAAGAAAATGGCTCAATTATTTGTTCAAATTGTGAAGAGAAGAATCAGAAGCAATGCCGAATTAGCTGAATTGTACGGAGAGCCTGATATCCTCTGTGTTATTAAGAAGAGCAGGCTTAGATGGTTAGGGCATATAGAAAGGATGGAGCCCTGTAGGCTGCCTAAAATGATGCTAAATGGTGCACCAGGAGGAAAAAGGAAAAGGGGCAGACCCAGGCGGCGGTGGATTAAGGACTTGGAGGAGGATATAAGAAGGATGGGAATAGGAAACTGGAAGAGTCTCGCTGGAGACCGTGAGGCATGGGGAAGAACGGTGGCAGAGGCCCAGGTCCTGCAAGGACTGTAGCGCCCAACAGTGAGTGAGTGAAGAGAAGTAATAAAGACTTTGAGAATCAGTGCATTTCAATTGACAAGAAAAATTTGTATTTATTACCTGAAGACTCCAAAGATTTTAAGTTTCATACATTTCTATTAGATAAGAAACCTTAACTAAACACATGGCAGATAAAATATAGAATAGAATAGAAAGAAAACTTTATTCTGGGACAAAGTCCCTTAAGAATAACATTAAATAATACAAAGTAAGATCATAACTGGCCGAGAGGCTGTTAAAAATAAAACAACATAGGTAAAATTAAATAGAAATTTGTATGAAAAAAAATACAGAGAAAAACTAGAAAAAGAAAAAACTATTAATAAAAAGAGAGCAAAAAAATAAATGTACAAATAAAGAGGTTAATATTGTAAACAAAATTACAGAAGAGAAAAAAACAAAAACAAACAGAAACTTAAAGAAAAATAAAAGATAGAAAATATAAAATTAGCATTACAAGAAATCAAAACATTATCATAGTCAAACTATAATTTTGGCTAATGTTTTATGTCTGACGGTCTTAGTAAATAAATTAGACGATTATATACATAGTACATACATCCTTATAATTAGAGAGTGTCGGGTTGGAGGGAAAGAAGATGGTGAAAGAGTAGTGTTTTGAATGTTCCAAGGGAAGAAGCATTGCGGATACAGGGGGGGGAGGGAATTCCAAAGAGTAGAGGATCGGACAAGGAAGGAACGTTGGAATGCAGTACTTCTGTGGGATGGAGTATAGAGATCGGAAAGACGAGATCTTGTATGCAGTGATTTAATAGCAGACTTGAATTCCAGGTTACTGTAAATAAAGGGAGGGTGACGGGTGTTGATAACTTGGAATAGGTAGGAGCCTAGGAAGTACTTTCTGCGGAAGGAGGGGAAAAGCCAATTTAAATCAGTTTAGAGATGCGAAACATGTGAACGTCCCGACGTTCCAAAGACAAACCTGATGAAGCAATTCATGATGCGTTTTAATCTGTCTTTAAGAACCCTCGAGAGCTCGTCATATATCACGCTACCATAGTCAAATTGGGGGAAGATAAGGGAGGATACTAGAAGTTTGCGTGTGGGTAGGGGAAGGAGGTGACGGGAGCGGTGAAATAGTTTTAGGATACCGATTGACCTTCGGGAGATTTGTGCAATATGGGATTTCCAGGAGAGGGTTTGATCAATGGTTAAGCCTAAATTTTTAACAGAGGAATGGAAAGTTATTGGATTACCATTAAGGAATAATGTGGGAAAGTTGGCATTTGAATGGAGAAGGGAATGTGATCCTATGGCAATTGCTTGAGTTTTAGCTGCGTTTAATGTTAATTTGTTCAGATTTGCCCAGGCACAGGTTTCGTCTAGGTCTTCCTGAATTTTGGCAAACGCAGCTAACATTTACGATGGAGGAAAGGAGAAGTAAATTTGGAAGTCATCGGCATAAAGATGGTGGGAACAATGGTGAATTGAATGGGGAAGATCATTGATGTAGGAATTAAACAGTAGAGGGGAAATGCTCGAACCTTGAGCTACTCCTGACTGTAGAGTGAGGAAAGAGGAAAGGCCTTGGTTAGGAGTGGCAACTGCTTGGGTGCGGTGGGAAAGGAAAGATTGAAACCAAAGGAGGGAGCTGTGGGAAAAGTTCAATGATTTCAATTTGGAAAAAAGGATATTATGGTCTAAGGAATCGAATGTTTTAGAGAAATCAAGGAGGATCAGGATGGTCAGTTCTTTTTTGTCCATCGCTGCTTGGATGTCAGTGATAATTTTAATGAGTGCGGATTGTGTTGAGAAGCCAGGACGAAAACCAGATTGGAAGGGATCAAGTACCTTGGAATCTTCTAGGAAATTGGAAATTTGGGATTGCACCAATCTTTCTAGGGGCTTAGAAAGGTTGGAAAGTATGGATATAGGGTGGTAGTCCTTTGGCGATATAGGGTTTGGGTTCTTGTTTATGGGATGAATTAAGGCCATTTTCCAGGAAGTGGGAAATACAGAGTTTTGGAGGGAAAAATTATATATGAAGAGGAAAGCTGGAAGGATTTCAGGAAGGCATAATTTCAATAATTTAACAGGAATGCCGTCTATACCAGATGAGTTGGATTGAGACTTCATAATGGAGGTAATTAGATCGGAGGGAGTGATATAATTAAAAAGTTAAATGCTGGTGGAGGTAAGGGCAGGGAAGGTTGGGAAGGAGCAGATGAAGTGGAAGAAACGAAATAGGAGTTTAACTCATCCGGAGTGACAGGAAAGACTCCCGAGGGAGAGGAACTAGGAGGATCACACAAGGAAAGTTTGCGGAGGAGCAGCCATTTGGATTTAGGATCGGGTGCAGATGAAAGGGCTTCATGGAAGAAATTGGATTTAGTTTGCCGGATCGTGGATTGTGTTAAATTTCTAAGAAACTTAAACGCTTGATAATCCTCTTCAAGCCTGGTGTGTCTGTAGCGTCTTCGGGCAGCCTCGCGTCTTCTTTGTAAATCTTTAATGTCTTGGTTCATCCAAGGAGCAGGGCGACGCCGGCGAAATGTTGAGGTTTTAAGAGGAGCATGGGTATCAAGAATAGATAGGAGATTGGTGGTGAGTAATTCAACCATGGTATCAATTGAGGAGCAGGAGTAAATTGGATTCCAATCTATGGTTTCGAGATCGGATAGAATCTTATCTCGGGTGAGGGAGTCTATGTTACAGAAGGAGATTGTTTTAGAAAGGAAACGAGGTGTTGGGATATCATATGATATTTGTATCAGGTCATGAGAGGATAGGAATGAAACAGGTCGTTGACTTGAGGAAAGAAGGTTTTTTGGAGAATCTATGACATGCAGGTCCAACCAAGTGTTAGACCCGCGGGAGTGGTGGGTGGGATTGAATGGTACAAAAAAAAGGTGGAGGGAAAAAAAAAGGTTTTCAAGGTAGATTTTGTCATAGGAGTCAGATAGGAGATTGGTATGCAGGTCACCGGAGATGATTATATTGGAGTAGAGAGGAACATAATGGTAAAGGTTAGATTCGAATGATTGGTCAAAAGGAACATGTGGAGGACGGTAAACCTACTAATATAAGATACGATAATTAAATAATTCAAGTGTTAAATTTTTATCTTGTTAATGGTCTAGGGCTAAAGATTCATACGAGATTAATGTAAAAGAAGATCGGACCAAACAATTCATGGGACAAGTGGAAGGACTCTTTTCAAAATGCTGGTTTCTTGTGAAAAGAGCTTTCAGCTACAAATATTTAAACCGATCCCTAGTCGACTACGCCCTGATGAAGGAGAAACTATGTCTTGAGGTAGAGCCTAAAGCTACTGAGATCTCCCTTATCAACTATATTTTTTTTGGTTTGCCAAATGAAGCTCAGCAGGAACTTGATAGAGAAGAAATTTGTACTCTTGATAAATTATACTCTAAACTTTGTAAATTAGAAGATGCCTTTATGAGAAAGAAAGAAACCTTTAAGGTCAAGAAAGAAAAACTATAAAGTCCAAAATTTAGAAAAAGTCAGCGTCAAATTCTTTTAAAAAAAGTGGACCCTAACAAAAAAGTAATAATCGGCACAAACCATATTCTCACTGTGCAACCCTCGGTTTTCACAACCATACCATTTAATATCTGAATGTCATAACAAAAATAAAACTTCTAATCAACTAAAAATAAATGCAACTGATCTTGATTTATATGAAATCAATCTTGTTTCAGAACATCTAAACTAGAAAGCCGGGCAAAGTTAGATCCGCTGATTAAACTAAATGTTATAAATGACAATATTAAAATAAAGGCTATTTATCACAGTGGCTCTGAGATAACATTAATAAATCAACGTTTGAGATCAGCTAATTGCTGATTTCCTTGAAGTTGAAATTAAAGAGCAGAGCTAAAAACTATCAGTGGTCTTAATTTCACCTCAGCCTCAGCTAAAATTAGACTCCATATTGGAAACATTACTGATTACATTACAACTTATGTAGTCAAGAATAATAATTTCTCCTATGATTTCTTACTGGGTATAGATGCCATAAGGAAATTTAAATTAATACAAGAAGACAATTTGAAAACTTTTCAACATTCCAAAAACTCTTCATGATGAGTTTTTGGAATGTTATGCTATGAAGATTTAAATAGCTAAGTATACTTATTAAAAAAATATAAACTTCTAAAATAGTTTTATTCAATCAACATTTTTTTTTTTGTTGGAAAAATGTTAGTTTAAGTATAGTGCACAATTGAGCAAGAAATTTTCAATAACATTGGTTCCGAGAAAAAAAGAGTAATCAACTCTTGTGAACAGCTTTCGAACAAATCGAAAAAATTATTTAATTACACATGCAGTAAAACCTTGTGTGGTTCATTTTTCTGAATCAGAAAGAAGAAGCCGAGTTCTGTCAGCAGAATAGAAAATTTCAAAGAAAGCGGTTTATTTTGAAGATGCCCATGCGTGGGGTAGTGGGGCGATGGAAAGGGGAGAGGGAATCAAAAGAGGCAGGATCAACGCAACAAAGCAGTCAGAATGACCTTGGGTGGAACGAAACCAGAGATGCATTCTAAACTCTACTACACCAGGGGACGTAACTTGGAACTGTTTCCAGCTTTGAACCGGTTTGGAACGAAACGAGAGATCTTTTGACGTTGGTTTTCATTCCAGGTGGAATGAAAAACTTGGGTGATTCGTTTCGTTCCAAACTGGTTCAAAGTTAGATCCAGTTCCAAGTTCCGTTCCACCCAGACTGACCCATCACTAGGTGGCATAGGGTAGGAATGGGCGAAGCTAATGTCAAGCTAAGCAGAAATCAGAGACTAGTAGCCTATGATTACTAGTGCAATGAGAACTACTCCAACAGCAGCTAAAGTCTTGGAAGTGAAAGTGACAGCAATGCTCACTATACATACACTTGCTAAGCAATGGTTGCAGTCGTGTATTAACTTCCGTTGGAAATCCGAAGCTATTTCAGAAAATGAAGAAAGATGAGAGTTCTCCAGACAAAGAAATACACTGAAAATAACTTCAGTGTCAACATAAACAGCAGAAAGCAGCATAAGTCATGTAATGGATTTAACTGTTATATTGACGACTCCTTGATAAACCATGGCTTAAGTACTGGTATATGGTGATCGAACAATGCCACTCGAAAAGTCAAAGCAATCTGTTAGGATGCCCAAACTCCTGATAGAAGAAGGCCTACAGAACAGTGTTATCAAAGTATACTAGGATAGGCAAGCTCCTGTTGGAGCTTTGACGAATTTAGATCAAGGCTTTCAGAAGTATTCAAGGTTAACCTTAACAGACTATCTGCAGTTAATAAGGTCTATGCTGAATGGGTCCAAGGACACTCAGGCATTCCAGGTAATGAGAGGGGTGATGAGTTGAAAAGGCTTGTTATTGCAAGCCTTTCCTATTCCTTTGGCTTGACAGGACCACATTAAAAACCCTGATTAAACCTAAACTCCTGGACAAAGTTAGCACATTACCTTGTTTTTTCTATTTCTTTGGAATTAAATGGGATTGCTCAAACCAGAACTGGTATTAGTAATAAAAACAGGATTAGTCAATGTAATCCGCTAATGTAAATTCCTTAGTCTAGAGATTAGACAAATAACTCAGTATTTGTTACACTTCCGATTGTGTCGCCTGTGTTTCTTTGTGTTAGTTAGGTGTTAGTTTGTTCAGTGTTAGGAGGCAAGGTTGGTCAAGGGTCACTTCAGCCAGAGATGACCATTTCATAACACTTTCGAACCTTAAAACAATAAGATGATACCTAAGTGAAGAAAATTCGATCTCCATATACTCTACCGCTTGGCCATTTCTTACCTGACACCATCAAATAGCCAGGCTTCAATGGTTGGAAAATGGTTCTGTTCGGTGACGAAATGCACTAATGGAAGAAAAAGAGAACATTCCTCAAGAGAACATTGCCAAGACATCTGGAAGCTGTTATACTAGCAAGAGGAGATGTTACCAGATTAAAGATGTAATTTTTATTTTTTTTATTTTATAAAAGATTCTGTAAGCATAACAATTCCATTAGGTAGTGATTCATTCTTACATTAAAACTGTTTTTAGAATGATTTCTTTCTTAATTACTTCTCTAATGTTGATCAAGTTACAAAAAACGAAATAAAAATATGTTTATCTATGGCATATGTGAAAAATGAAGAAAAAAAAAAGTGATAACCACAAAAAAACAAGGTGATGCACTAGTTTTGTCCAGTAGTTATGTTACGGACACCGCGTTCTTATATAGCCTCAATAAAATGTTTTGTTACTTGGTATAAATTGAACATCCTTAATTATTTGGATATTTTATTTAAAATATTTGAAGTTGAAACTGATGCCAAAGTACCTTTGATCCTACATCTGTTAAAGCAATCAACAATGAAGCAAGAGCAACAAAATACTACAAAAGTTTTCCAGCACTACACTATTCTTTAATTAGTGAAGTAGAAGTGGAAGTTGAATACATGTACAAATCACAAATCAACTGAAGATACGTATTCAGACATCTATCAGTGATTCAGCTATTGTAACATTGTGGAAGCTCATTAAATAAAAACTTGTTCCTGAAGTAGTTGAAGAAATGCACTATTTTTACAATGCAACAATTTAATAAAACATCAGCTGCAGTCCAAGCAATGAAGACCAAAAAAGGCCGAATAGGGGACATAATTCATGTAGAAGCCAAATTTGGCACAGTTTTAGGGAAAGGTGTCCTTAACAACATATTAAAAGTACTGGGAGGTGGGGGTGAAGCTAGGGGTGGGGGGCGCTCTAAAGGTTGTTTTTTTTTTCAGTTTTTCGTTAATAACTCGAAAACTCTTGCCTCTAGCGAAAATATGTTTATGTACTAAATTAATTTACATAAAATTGTTTACAAAAAAGGTTATATACATTTTTTTTCTGGGATCAATGCTTAAGAAGATATAGTGGGGGTGGATATAGAAAATGTAAAAAAAAAATTTTTTCATTGTTAAAATTTATATATTAATTGTTAAAATTCCAATGCTTATTGTTACAAATGAATAGTTTATTATTATTAATTGAATACTTATTTCTAAAAATAAAATTATTGTCGTTAAGCCTAATATGCTAATTATAGTACTTGCAGTAAGTCCCACTTTTCCTCAAAAACACGTTTGTCGGTACTCTTTTGGCTGTAACTCCGAAACTATTAGTCTAATTTTGAATATCTTTTTTTTATCTTAAAGCTGGTTAAATTTATTATCAGATACTGTGTATTTAGTTTTAATTACGTTCCGTGAAATATCTTTTCCATATTCCCCCCACTATATCTTTTTAAGCATTGATCCCAGAAAAAACATGTATAGAACCTTTTTTGTAAACAATTTTATGTAAATTAATTGAGTACATAAACATATTTTCGCTAGAGGCAAGATTTTTTGAGTTATTAACGAAAAACTGAAAAATACCGGCCTTCAGAGCACCCCCCCCCCCCCTTAGCTCCACCCCATCCCCCAGTACTTTTAGTATGTTGTTAAGGACACCTCCCCCTACAACTGTGCCAAAATTGGCTTCTACATGAATTAACTCTCCTAAAAATCCTTCGTTGCTTGGACTACTGAGGGAAGGTGCAATGCTGAGTTATACACCTGAAAGGTCAGTCCTATGCTTTGACGGATTATAAATGATACTCTGCCTACAGAATTAAATAGCAATAGGAGGAAAGTACTAATTATTTCATCAATATTATAAATGCAAAATCAATAATTATAATCTAGTTTGAATCCTTTCAAGAACAAAGCTCGTGCACAGCCTTTAAGAAAAGGCCCTATAAAATATAAATGGGGCAACTCAATGATTTTTGCAATTCAAAATTGCCCAAAGTTAACTAAACTTTAATAAAAGCAGATAAATAGACCAGGTCAAAATAATCTATTATTGATTCCTGACGATAATATCATGGATAAATGAAACTAATTTCATTAAGTACTGTAAGCTTGTTCATCCTACATCAGGGATAAACATAAACAAGCTAAAATGAAAAAGGCTGTCACTAATACTAAAGAATGACAAACACTTTAATGGTCACAGTTTGTCAAGGGAAGAAAAAAAAAAAAAAAAAAAAAAAAAAAAAAAAAAAAAAAAAAAAAAAAATTACAAACCTCCTTGACTTCCGCTTCAATTTTCTCATAGGATAATTCTACTTCATCATTTTCTGGAGGTGAGTTATTGTTTTCAAAAGAACTAGTACATAAATCAGAAATGCAAATATCCTGATAGTTAGGGTTTTTCATGGCTAAATCTTCCACTTTACCCCAGAGGTCTTCACGATCCTTCTGTTTATCTTTTTCTCTGTTTATAAACACAGAACAAATTACTTAAATTAATTAAAACACAAAAATCAACTTATTGCACTAACCTACATTGACCAAATAATGTTAACTATAACATGAAAATTACTAAGGTGATGAAGCCTATCATTTCTATGGAAATCGATTAATAAAAAGATTTAATTGTAGCATTTAGTTCAAAATAAAACAAATAAAAATAAACAGTACAATGAGATCAAAAACTAATAAATAAATTACTAATGAATTTTCATATGATTAAAACTTTGTGAAAACATACAACCCAAAATGTCCAACCAGCTTTGCAAAACATCTTTTTGCAATATTTATTTAAAACTCAATAAATTTATAAAAGATGAGAATTGAAAGCAGTTTGGATCCTACTGGGATGAGAATGTTAACCCACTGGTAATGAGTATTACTTTCCGAAAATTTATAACTTTTTAACAGTTGAATATATTTGGAGAAACATTTAGTATGTTTTACACGTCCTTAGATTACATTACAGAAAAAATTAAAAACCTCAAAAAAAGAAAAAATATATTGTTATTTTACGTTCATAGTTTTATATTTATTAAGTAAGGTTATGTTCTATATATATATATATATTTTTTTTTTGTACATCTATTTAAAATTTTTAACTGAAATTTGATAATCAGCATGTTCAAAGTAATTTTAGCATGTAGATTTTTATATTTTCAATTAATGACCACTACGGCTTTTTTTTTATTTTTTTTTGGCCTTTACTTATAGATTCAAATATTACCATATGTCTATCTAAAAACCTGCATGGCTTTTTCCAAAATATTTTTTTGTGACTGGAAACATATAAAAAATAAAATAAATAAATCATTAATAATGTTTGCTGTACAATTGTCATTTTTTTTTTTTTTTTTAATTCCAAGTATCGTGAAAAACAATATATATTATATCTAGATCATTTGGTAGCATCATAAAAAAAAAAAAAAAAAAAAAATTTTTTTTTTTTAAATAGGTTTTGTTTGTCACACAATCGTCAACAATTGTATTTTACTGATTAATAATTTTTCCACAATCACTCTCTTTTTAAGTTTTTCATAATTAGTTACACAATTTGAACTCACTAAATGGGAGACATAGGTAATATATAAACTGATTAACAAAGTATTTAGGGGACTTAAATAGTTATTTTGTTAAACATGACAATACATTTTTTCCTTCATTTATATATCGTAAATAGAAATTAGAAATCTAGCCAAACTTAACCCAAGATTTTTGTTAATCGAAACAACTTAGTAACATCATTTATATGTTGTTTTTTTTAATAAGATATAAATAGATATTCCAGAGATTGATTTATTGTTAATTACTTCTTTGATTGCTACTCTTTCAGTGAACATTGAGTGAAATATATGAAATATTAGAAAGAACTCTAAGTAAAATGCTCCATCAACAAAATAAAAAGAGAATGGTAAATATGTTTCTGCCCTTGTAGGCAGTTTATGAGTCACTACCTTGACTGAGAATCCTTATGATAACAAAAATAATTGTTGAACAGACTGCTCGAAAGCATATTAAGAGACTTTCAGTGGCAGGCATGTCACCTCAACACTAACTTGGCACAATTGGCCCCTCCAGAGAAATGCAACAGAATATTGCAAGGAACATCCTCGACTGAACCTTTTACCAGGTTGCAGCATTAATGATTGTGAAAAGTAAAAGGTCTCAGAGTAAAAAGAAGATAACTGCGAAACCAGAGAAATGCCTAAATGAGCTGCATCGGCACTAATAAGAGATCCCGTAGTAAAAATTAAGCCCTAGTTTATAGCAGAGGTAGATAAGACATCCTAGCCTGACTCTGAAACCATAGTAGGTTACAATTGGTGGAGCAGGTAAGAGCCTGTTGGGCATTATTAACCCTTAGCACGGAACATGAATTTTACTCTGAGTTCAGAAATACCGGTCTGTCAGACCAGTATCCATCGTTATTTGTTCTTTTTTGCTGTGAATATAGTTGTTTGCCCCTCCCTCCTCACCCCACATGAAATTACATCATACTTCATCTGTTCCACACGATTTTCACCTTTGTAAGGCTAAAATCTTGTAAAGGAGTAGTAGTAAAAAAAAAAAAAAAAAAACTCACACCAAAAACAGAAAATTTATTTACATCTTTAAAAATAAGACGTTTAAACAAACAACTTTTATTACGTACTGTTCTCAAAGACCGGTATTCCTAACTAAGGGTTAAAATGGTACCATCTAATAAATAAAATAAATAAATAAATAAATGGTACCATATAAATAAATAAAAAGGTCGAAATCAAAAGGCTGGCTCTATCTTGGTGGACTTGGATGATTCTTACCATGTTAGCTAAGTCACTGAATGGCATGGAATTCATTCAAATTAGTTGTAGGCCAAAATAGCCTTAAGGAAGGAATCAAAGCTTAAGGGTAAGAGGTATGCCTCAAGCCTCGAAAATTGAATATGTCAATATTGTAAAACTGAATCGTAATATAATATGTTTACTAAATTTTATTACATACATATAATCATTGTTTTTTTCCTGTGCTCTGGGTCTCTGTACAGTTAAAATGGGCATATAAATTTTTTTATTGAATAAAACATGTAGTATCCCATGATTCATCAGAAGGAACTTGATTTTTGGCTTTAGAAATAGCACATGCACATGTTATAATCTTTCATGGGTTACTGATCTTATGTTCATCTGAGTTCAAATCTAAGTGCAGAGTTATATTAATTGTATTCAATACTTTGATTGCTACTGAAGATGACTGCTACTACAGTTTGGCCATGAAGAGAAAATTACTTTAAAATATTATAACTAATGGAATCATGATTGTGAAGCATTACAAGGATTAATCAATTTAGTAAAATTTTACCGGCAGAAGGAATATATGATTTATTTCAAGTTCAAATTGGTGACACTTCAGATAATCTAATTGTAGGTGGATTAGAAGACCAGAAACAGGAGGATAAGAAGAAAAACCAGCAGCTCAGAGCCCAATGACCCTCATGTTTCCTGAGAGATCTTTTGCTACTGGTGGGTAGAAAACAAGTGAAATTGTGAAATTGGCATTTAATGACTACCAGGGCCTTAATCATTGTTGAATTCTAGTGTGATTGTGAGACCATACCATTCGTCATATGTAAGATGGATGCTTTTCACAATAAAAAAGCTAACAAAGAGGTTATTATGAGCACTAGAGGCTGACAACTGTAGAGCAGAATCGGCATCTCTTTAGTGCCTTCAAAGGAGCTATTCAGAATTATTTTTTTACCATAATAGATTTATCAAGAAGACCATGAAATGCAGAGAACCTTCCTATTAAAATGGTAGGCTGATGCCTTTGGGAAACTAGATCCAACTTTGGTGGAAATGGAACCTAACTATAGACTGTTCATATTTGACCGGCTTTGGTAATGGAACCTAACTATAGACTGTTCATATTTGACCGGCTTTGGTATTTGATGGAAACAGTATTATCAGTTTTTCCAATAAAAAAATATTCTGAAAACAAAATCTGAAAAGTCTCTCATTCTTATAAATTTAAGTAGAATTGTGCCTGCAACAATAGATAGATGATCTGACATTTTTTATATTTGAAAACGCTGGACATGCAATTATCAGTGCAGACCTCCTGTCCTATTTTTAGTTAGTGTTAGTTAGACTGGATACCAACTAGTTAATAAGAAATAGACCAGTCAGTACATTAAGGGTAAGCTTATGGATATGCTGAAACCAATAACCTAATCTGCACCAGAAAGCCAATGGTATTAAGAAATTCCACTAAAGTATCTTAAAATTACTAAACATAAAACTTCCATTAAACACAATCCTGTATTTTGAGTGCAATGATGCTACCTTTTCTCAGCGATATATGTATAAACACATACACACACGCGAGTGCGTGTACATACAGCCAGTGTGAAATTCATATGTATTTAACCTACTATATTGCTTAAAAAGGATAAAGAGAATGTTATTATTTGTTCCTTATGTCTACATTTAATGTGCAAGGAAATCTAGTTATTTTAAAAAATAGTTCCCTCTTTTTTTTTTAAAGATTTATTTCTTATGTATTACTAATAAAAAATCTATTATTTGAATAATTAAAATAAAATAAATTTGAAGAGATATATCACAATGTAGCAATAGATTCTATAAATGCCTAACTTCCTAAGAAAAAATTAAACATTCAGGAAAAATATAAAAATTAACAACAAATGATTGCTGTGTAAAAACAAAGAATCAACTTACTAGTTAAAACTAGGAGATTCTGGTTTATAGAAAAATCAACTAAATTTGAATGATTTTATTTAAACTTAATGTTTATCACGATTGTTGTCAACCAATTTCGGTAAGAGCAATCCCGGACTTTTTCAAGAATGTTTCTGGAAATTCTGAACGACTATGATCATTTTAAAACTCTAGCAATAATAATCCATACAAATAAACCAATGTATATTTTTCTACTTTACACAGTTAAACAATTTATAATATATTTAATTACATGTTATTTGTTATTTCAAGTGAAAGAAAGATTAAATTTTATGACTGACTAAATTTGATAATAAAAATGACAAACGCGTTAATAGAGCTCAAACAAAATATTTATCCTTAATTATGGCCCAATAAACCAAAATTTAAGTTAAGGGTGAATAAAATAAAAATAAAAAAGTCACAGATATTGCACAATATTTTAATAATGGGTAAATATAAAAACAAAAGAGGCAGATGTTGGTTTAAATTGTACATTAAAACAAGAAAACCTAATAAATGTAACACATAATGAAATACCAAATATTTCTTGAATAAAAAAATGGGAGGAAAAAAAAAAACCCATAACAAGTCTAACGTAAACAATCAAATGTAAAATACAATAAGATAAAATACCTTGTGTAATGAAAAGAACCAAATTTATTTATGGTATAAATATAAAAACCCAAGTTGGTACAAGTTATAAAACTAAAGAATAAAAACATAATATAATAAAGTTTAAAGTATAGCTTAACAATAATCCATTTGAAAATTGATTAAGATGTTAAAATTTAATCAATCATTCCATTTAATCAGAAAAAAAATTATTTCTACCAACAAAATTATTTAAAATAATGGAAACATAAATATTTTGAAAAATTAATTGAAATCTGACCATGAATTACAATGTTCATATTAATTTTTCCAGAAAAAAATTCAATTTTAAATTTTCAAAAAACAATATATTGAAAAATTGAAAGATTTAGATAGGTTTTGAGGGGTTAGTATAACATTTCAATGCCCCCAATAGCATTGTAATCTTGTACATGTAAAGAAGTTATAATTATAAATTAATGCATAAGAAATAAAAACTATGAAGAGAGGACTAGCATTGAAAATTTCAGCACTATAGTAAATTTTAGAATTAACGACTAAAATTTTCCTGACTTTTGCACTTTTACTGTAAAGTTGCGACTTATTCCCGACCACAAAAAATCCCTAACACATTCCTGAATTTCCCGAGTAATGACCACCCTGTTTATCCTCTTGCCTGCACAATGGTACAAAGGAAAAACATATATAAAAAGGTATATATAGTTAGATGTGTACATCATTGATATCATTAAAATAATATATTGAGTAGTTGGAAATATGTTGAGGCTATTACCACATTATCAAATCTAAAATATCTAAATTAAAATGCTTATAACAAAACATTTCCACATAAAAAAAATGCTTTAATCATAGCTTAAATTATAAGCAAACTATATCTTAATGATGATAAACAATATGTTAAGATCCATTCATAGAGAATTTAAATTAGGTAAAGGTCTGTAGTTATTATTGATGTAGCTATACATTACTTAAAATATGAAATTGAATTAAAATAATCTTTATTCTGGGACTGATGCAGATGAATCAGCTGAATATTAGATGGCCTTCAGTGCTATATTTTAGAATAGGGGTCCACTCTGTAATCAGATATCGAAGGAGTGAATGATGAATGAAGGAGTGATACAATGAACACATCACAATTAAAAGATCTATTGAAGAGATCAGGCATACAATGCACAATATTGAAGACATTAGGCATAAAGTAAATACAGCCTCGAAAAGCAGAGAGAGGTTAATAAAGTTGAAGAGAAAAAAATTCAGTTCCAAAAATCACATTATCTAGTTTATTAGATAGAAAGAAAGGGGATGATGACCTCAACTGACTGAGGTGGCATGCTCACTAAGCTTGTCTTTAGTGTCATGGCAAGTAAGACAGTTGAATTTTTAAGAGATTTGGCAGAGGAGTTACGTTACCATTTTTGGCAGTGTTGTGTTAGTAATAGATTTTGGATCACTATACTGTTGATACTATACTGTCAAATCATGGGCAGATTTAAAGGTTATTAGGTCTTCAGATTGTTTGGTGCAAATGTATTTTCTTCTAGTTTCTCCTTGATCACTTGAGTCATCTAGGTATCGGGTTCTCCAGATAATAAATAACGTAGATCAACATATTCTCCATTACTCTCAATACATTTCCGCCGGCAAGTTTACAACTTTTCTAGACCCTTTGAATAGAAGTTTGAATCTTTGGTATCAACAAATTTTATATTTTATATTGAATTTTGATCATGAAGTATTTATTACTTAAAAAGTGGTTCAGGTGTCCAAAAAAAAAAAAAAAGGTAGTCGGTTGATGAGGATTTTAGTGAGTAAGGTGGATAAGGCAATCTCATAACCAAGATCAAACAATTTTCATGAATTTTCATACAAGAGACATTGACAGTCAGTTAATGCAGGAGGATCATATTACCAATATGATTGCCATGTGGTAGCCAGCGACCGTCGATTTGCTGGCTGAGAGATTCTCTGCAAGTTTTTGAACGGCTGTTCTGGGGTTTTCTTTAGCTAAAGCTCTCTGAACACCTTCATAAAGACAGCTAGAGGGTGTATAAAAATATGTCACATATAGACCCACTTGGAGAACCAGGTGAAACCCCATCGTATCTTGGTCTACTGCAGTGAGGAGATAGTACCTGCAACGTAATTTAATAACCCCCATAATTGTGGGGACTAAATAGACTTTATCTATTAAGATACTTTTAAACCAAAACAACTTCAGAGGAAAATTTAGCTGACTTCCAAACAACAAATCTTACAGGTTGGGATGAATCTTGAGCAAGCACATTAATGTGCAAACTTAGGGTTTAGAAGAAGCTGATACATGCAACAAAGAACTGAAGTCTTCAATAAAGTCTTCTGCAGGCACAAAGCTAATTCAAGGATTTGCAATAACTGATAACAGAAGTTCTCTGCAAAAACTCCATGAGTTAGTAGTTATTGTTATAAAGTCTGCAGCAAAAATAATGCACTTTGCCTCCACTGCAAAAAAATCCCGAGTTAATGAGACGAGACCCAATGATGTCATAGATGCTGGCAAACCAATTAGCAAAAAATGGTGTAATTCTTATTTCTGGTATGTTGTTAGGATCCATAAAAATTGGTAAAATCAAGTAACTCTGATCTAAGAAGCTATGTTGATCCAGTTTGAAAAATTACAATGCAATATGCAACTTCTGTATTTCTACATACAGAATTTCTACATATGTAGAAAGTAGCCTCCATCCACCACTGCAAGTGTAAGGGTTCCTTTAGAGAGGTTTAAAATGTAAATGTTGGGGCCAGAGTTTTCAAAATTTAATGTTGAAAAATATGTATGAAATTAATTAAAATTATAAACTACTAATATTCAATCATTACAAATGTACTAGTACTAGTGAGTCTCCTAAACTCCTACCTCAGACAAATGAGATCAGATCAAAATAGAGGATATTAACATACAATTAATTCATTTCATATATTGTCTATTTCTGCTTATTTCTTTAGCACTAACATCATGTCACTATATGCAAATGGAAGATTGGTCTCTCAAACTCAACGGAAACTACATAAAATCATTTTTTTTTTTTTTTTTTTTTTTTTTTTTTTTTTTTTTTTTTTTTTTTTTTTTTTTTTTTTTTTTTTTTTTTTTTTTTTTAAGATTAAAAGAGAATAAACCGTACAAGGTCCCAACGGTCCTTAAATTAAAACTAAATAAATGCACTACAGCTCCATTTTTCATACATTTCTACATAATATTAGTATTACAATCAATATTCAACTCAAAAGAGAATTAACTATAGATTTTTGAAATTTGTGAAAAAAATTGCTTGCATTTGAAGTGCTGTATCTCAGGACCTATAGAGCTAAAGAGCAGTGATTAAGCTTAAATTATAAGAACTTTCATCTATTTTAAAAAAATTAATAATAGATATGATGGAATAAAATAAATCTGTACCATTCATAGTTTTCTAGATATATGACAGATACTAAAAAAAGACCTACATATTTGTTGACCACCAAGCCGAGAGTACATATTCAAAAGACTTATGTCTTAACAACATACCTAATGATCAGAACTATGCCATTTTTAGCTAACTTTGCCCTATTTTGGCCTTAGGTAACTGATCCATGGAATTTTTAAGGTTGCATAGATTACCTCTGTCCTTGGAGTATCATAAAAAAGTAAGCTTGTTTGGATGTTGCCACTATATTTTCGTTATAATCAATAGTCATACATACTTTTGCTATCACCCTTTGATAAGGAAATAGCTTGATGGAAATTTTAAGAGATTAAGTGGGTGTGGAAGGAGAATTTATTTAGAATTTAATTAATTTAAGTCATATAGAAAGCTATATACAAGACAGTTATATAAAAACATAGCTTAGAAAAAATAATAGCAACTCATAGTAACGATTAGTTGATAATTAGCTTGTCTAAATAATTATAAGCACATTGGTTATTTACTTTTAAAACACATTTTTTTTCAAACTGAGCGCAAGAGAAAGTTCATTGTAGGAAACCCAGTCAATTAATTATAAATTATATCATTCCAATTAAAATAAATAATTGTTTTTATCATGTGTGTATGTTTTAATATATACTAATATCCATTGTAGCAATTACAAGTATCAGTGATCGAATACCATATTTAATGTTTATAATTAGTAAAACTAAGTGTAACTAAAAAATACTGAGAATCATTTTTCAAAATAAATAAATCATTATTTTATATATTTTATTTAGTATTTGCAACCACTTAGCAAGCACAAACAAATCAAAATATTTCCATATATGTTTTATAAAATATACATACAAATATATATATATATATATATATATATATATATATATATATATATATATATATATATATATATATATATATAAATATATATATATATAAATATATATAAATATACATATATAATATATATATATATATATATATATAAATATATATATATATAAATATATAAAAAATATATATAAATATATATATATATATATATAAATATATATAAAATATATACATATATATAAATATATATAAATATATATATATATACATATATATAAATATATATAAAATATATACATATATAAATATACATATAAAATATTCTATATATACATATTTTATCAACATTAGAGATGTGTAACCTAAACAGAACAAATTTCATTTTGAAAGAAACTAGCAATGGATAATAAAGAGGTTTTATGAAGGAGTTCATGCTCTAAGTAACTTTTGTACAATAATTTAACCCTCTATTCACTTATCTACCATGCAATGGCAAACCTTGGCTAAGACTAACACATATTCTAATAAACTTTGTGAGGACAAACCATTCAGAGCTAACAGAGAGCTGTATGTTATAGTAATAAAAAATACTAATCAAAATCAGTAACAAATTGATGATCTTAAAAATTAGTAGATTAATAAAAACAAAAAAAAAAAAGATTGACTTCAAAACTCAGCTTGATCTTATTATTTTTATGAAACTTGTTTTATAACCAACTTACACAATATTCTTTATGTACAAGATTTTTTTTTTTTTATTTACTTTTATTTAACACCAGTTTTTGTTTGTCCAAACCACTAAAGAGACCTAACTTGGTCAAATTAAATACAAGACACATTTTCTAATTTAAATTCAAATTCCATGCATGAAAAAATTAGGAAATCTTACTTTTGGCGTTCTTGTTTATATTGCCTTGTGCATTCATCAACGAGTTTGTGATTCATTTCCATGAACAATTTTAGAGCATTGTATATTAGGCCATGAATAGTTCTGAAATTGTAGACGAAGGTATTAAAAATGGAGGATACATCAAAAGTCAACTATCAAATAATAGCAAACAGATGTGGGGTTCTGTATATCTCCCTTCTGAGATCTCTTAAAAAAAAATTAAAGTTTTTAGACAAAATCATTTACTTCCTTGATCAGTAATAACTATTCACAAAGTAATATACACTAGTATCAATATACAAGCACAGTGGTACACATATGAAACATGAATTACAAAATTAAAATAAATAATGTGTTCCTTGAGTTATTATACCATTCCCCATAATTGGTCTTTTATAATATATCCTTTTGAGAAAGATTTATAATATTTCATCTTTTGGTGGCTAATAAAGCTGGTTAGGAATTGATGATGGGAACAAAGAACTTTGGTGATCTATCCTTTCAATAGACTAAATGTTTAGTTCCTCCATCATTTTCTTCACTTTGATAGCTTCAAGATAATAAATAGTTTAGCAGAAAAATACACAGTAAACTCTCGATAATCCATGAGTGGATTTTCTACAGTATTTCTTAAAAGAAAACCTACAACTGTAATTTTTTTAATTCTTAACAACAGAATTAGTTAAAAGTAATCAAGTCTTAAGTTAAATGTAACAGTAGTCATCCACTCTTCTTACATTCTTTCCCATTTCTCTTTTGGGAAAGTGACCAAGACACTTCAACCTTTGTATCCTTGTGAATAAGATTGTTCATAACAGCATAGATTTAAAAAAATAAATCAGTGTTTTTCAACTTCCCCATTCAACATTTTTTTAGATTGCCAAACCAACCGATTCCACTAATAGAAAGCAGATCATACTAAATGATTCTTAAAATAATCTTCAACAAAGATCAATCATTACATGAGCCAACTTTTATTCTGAGTGATTCTAAAATAGAAATGGCTGATTGTAACTGATTTAAAGTCTATCCTCTCCCACCTTACTTATTATCACTTTTTATAGCTTAAGTAGGGATGGGAATTGATACACGATAAACAGAAATATCGATATTTTTCCTTGACAGTCCCGATATATTTATATTAATATTTTATCTTCCAAGTATTTGTCATATCAATATGGCAAAATTAGGTAATAAGTCATACCTGTCACCTTCTAAAAATGAATTTGCACTATCATAGCCTCTATCGTCTGAAAATGAGCTGTTCTAAATCTTTTATTATTTTTATTTATTTATTTTTTTTTTTTTATGCCATTTCAAGGCTTATTCATCACTAGATCTAAAATATGTAACAAATTATACCACCAGTAATAATAAATAAATGTGAGTTGTTTCTTTATCTCTAATTAACATTTTTGGTCATAAAAACTGACTCCTGAGACCAAGTTTTCTTGACAAGAACGTTCTGAGCAAATCTTGAATGCAAGATTTATCCATCCATCCATTACCACAGACTTGAAGAATGATCGTTTTTAGTAAACTTTCTTTAGACAATGTTTCTGGAGAGAAAATATGTTCAACAAAACATGAAGGATGGTAATAAATTAATTCAAGGCAAATGGTAAGTTTAAACTGAGAGTAAAATCAAAACCCAAGAATAAGTGATTTAAATGATAGAATCAAGATTTCAGAATCCAAACCAGGAACAGGGGAATGACCTAATCAAGAAAGAAGAGTTGGAGGTGGCTGTCCCTAAAGTAAACATCAGAAAAATAGCAGACCAAGATCAAGTAGCCTCTGAATTAGTAAGGGAAAAAATACGTGAGTGTTGCGAAATTACTTACAAATGATGTGGAGTAAGAAAAAGATAAATGAGATTGAGAATTCAATGTAATTATTATGTCATAAAAAGGAATGTTCCGACTATAACCATTTGCCTCTCTGTGGCACAGAATAAGATGTACAGTGAAATTCCGATTATTCGGATTGATTGGGACAAAAATTGATCTGGATACCCAAATGTCTGGATAATCAGATTAACTATTGAATTAGGGTATTGAAATAATACAGACATATGCTATGTTTTAACTATACATTTTATTGTATAATAAAAAATGTGGCTGTTTATAAAATTATATTCATGTAACAACAAAGTTTAGTTAACATGTCGGAAATCGTGGATGTTCTGACACAGAACTCATCCATCAATTTTTTTCCCAATTCGCCTTTCCTGACATGTTCTACAATTGACAGTTTTTGGACACTGTTAATATAACACGTTTTCTTTTAGATGCCATAACTCCTTAAGTTTATAATGACACTGCTATCGACAGCAATAGGGCCCAGACTGAGATGGATGTGACGGCCAAACCTGTGTAGGATGGATGTGCTATGCTTCTAGAAATTCACTATGTATGTTTAATCAGAACTTGACTGTTATGAGGTGTGTGGGCACTGCCTCTAAGTCTTTTGTGTCTTAAAAACTAAGACCTATTTTTATTCATTTATACAGTGTAATGAACCTGAGGATTGGGCAATTGATAAGCTCTGAAACATGTAGAAGTTATTGAATAAAAAATGAATAATGGGGAGTTATGCCTTTTTTAAAAATGAATAACTTATATTAATCTCCTTAAATGAAACAATTAATATAAGACCTATTGTATTTTATGTGAACTAGGAACCATGGCCTACAATAACCGATAATAAACTATAAAAAAAAAATTTAAAAAAAGTTGCATGCAAAATATATATATATATATATATATATATATATATATATATATATATATATATATATATATATATATATATATATATATATGATTGGTAAATATTTAATTCTATACTATTTCCTATGTGATGTATTAGTTTCACTCTTGAGCCACTATAGAATTTATTAGTCGGTCAAGCTGATCAGTCTATCAGTTGGAATTCGGGTGACAGCAATATTTGTTCATAGCTTTATAGCAGTCAGCAAATGTAGCTACAGATATTTGTTTATATTTTGTCTTTGCAAATGGGCCAATATGGAATGAAGTTTTATTTTTTAGAAAAATAAAGTAAGTCAGCAATTTACATTACTTATAATATATACACATACATTACATATATTATACATTACTACTTAGATCAGTGATGGGCAAACTACGGCCCGCGGGCCAAGTGCGGCCCTTCGGGCTAGTCAATTCGGCCCGCGGGCCTAGTGCGGCCCTTCGGGCTAGTCAACCCTGCCTGCGACATGGTCACACACAACTATACATAGGACAAAATTTATTTTCTGCAAAGCTAGAATAGAATTATTGTTTTCTTCTTGTTGCGTTCCAGATCTTCTACCGTTGTACCATATAAGTTGAGTGTAATGAGATAAAGTCAAAAATAGAGTTTATTAGTTGTAAAACTTTTTCCATTTTTTTCCCCATGCCCGCCTAGGTGTTTTTCTATTTCATCCAGCCCTCCCCTTACAAAGTTTGCCCATGTCTGACTTAGGCAGTTAATTGTCAAATTTTGAAGGCACATGAATATGGTGTGTTTAAAAACCATTAGAGTGACAGTTGCAGTTCAGAATCGGCATGAGTAGTGAGTAGCCAGTTGAAGTCTGTCATTATTTGTGTTCGAACTTAGCAGAGTTCTGCTGCAGTGTGGTTATTCAGCACCTGAGGGCTGTAAGTTAGTTGTAAGCTGTATCATTGAAGAATCAAGTCCGACTTTAAGTAATAGAGTTTAAAGGCAAATAAAGAAAAGGAAAGGAATGAAGACATCAATTAATTAGTTTAGCCACATGAAGATATTGAAAATTGGATCGGCCTTCTTTTTGATTGGATTTAATTAATAGATGGTAAAATAAGAATACTATAAAATTGTAAATTAGTTAAATTCATAAAAATGTTAGTCATAATTTTAAATAAATTTTAAATAAAATATACTTTAATTCATTATCCAAATAATAATTAATAGGAACTTTCCCTCATACAGATAATATTACAATTTAAAGTTAAATGACTATATTTCGCCCAAACAAGGACAATTAAATTAAAAAAAATTTTTTAAACTTAATTGTCCCTCATGGTGTCTACCAATTTCAGCTATTTCCCGACATATTCCTGACTTTTTCAAGAGTATTTCTAGAAATTCCCAACTTCTTCAAAAATATTTCTAGAAATTCTAGCCAATCGATATTTTAATGCTGTTTCAATAATGATCTAAACAAATCAATCAATGCATACTTTGCTACTTAACATATCACAGTTAAACAATATAAAAAAAAGCAATTTTTTTTTATATTTCAGATTACTCTAGATAAATTTCAAGAAACACATCAATGTCGAGTATTGCCATTCGGTTTGAAAATAGTTACGAGGTTACACGGGGTTGTCGGATAAAACTACTTCAAAAATATATGTCCGATCAGATAATTCTTTTTGGTAACGGTCGGGTTAAGAGGAGGCAGCAAACTGCCTTGACCAGCGCTACACCGACCAGTTCGATCCTTACGCTTCACTTCGAGTTTACATTTATCGATAGCTCTTTCCTATAACCTCACATGTAAACAATCACTTCTACAGTTTCAACTTGGATTGTTTTGTTTAGTGTCTTATATTGATATTTAGTCTTCTTAAATGTAAATAACTGAAACATAAGTTAACAACATGAGTTTCATAAAGGATTAAGCGTTTTATTAATTCATGTTTTCTTATTCCCTCCTATCTAGTGTGTAAAAGTGTTAAAAACTTAAGAACATTAATTTGTACATGGATTTGGTGTTTTATATATTTTTATTTGTTGTATCAATTGAAGCGATAAAATTTCTGTATGCATATTTTGTGAATGGATTCTTTGTCATCCATAATACTTATTGTCCTAAAGTGTAACAGATTGTATAATGTAAATAAGTGAAACAGAAGTTAACAAAATGAGTTTCATAAAGGATTAAGTGTTTTATCAATTCATGTTTTCTAATTTCCTCTTATCTAATGTGTAAAAGTGTTACAAAACTAAAGAACATTAATTTGTACATGGATTTGGTGTTTTATATATTTTTATTTGTTGTATCAATTGAAGCGATAAAATTTCTGTATGCATATTTCGTGAATGGATTCTTTGTCATCCATAATACTTATTGTCCTAAAGTGTAACAGATTGTATAATTATTTCAATAAAACATATCGATCTAAAAATAAATCTGAGAAAGTATATCATAGGTTTCATATTTTCTTATTTTCACTTCCCTTGAGAAAATATAGCAGAAATTAACATGGAGAATAGACAATGTTAAAATAATCACAAATTAAGAGGTAAATGACACGTTACTATATAATTGTAAAACTGTTGGTATAATGTTATAGATTAATGTGGTTTACCAGGTATGCAAGTTTAAAATGTCGTTTTAATTCCAATAGAATGCGCTCTTAGCCTATTGAAGGATTTGCTTATCTCTAAACGCTATTTTGTTTGTTAGTCATTTGTTTACAAAAGTCAGTTGTTTTTAAGTCGTTTACGTGCACGTATCATACCTTTCTTTGGTGTTAAAAATGTCTAATTTTAAGCCAAATAAAGAGCATTTGCGGCATGTCATGATTTTCTTATTTAATCAAAAGAAAAAGGCATCTGAATGTCATCGAATTCTTGTTGAGACTTATGGCGATGTTGCTCCAACCGTCGGGACATGTGAACGTTGGTTTCAAAGTTTCAAACGTGGTGATTTTGATGTTACTGATCAAAAACGAGAAAAATCGACCAAAAAAGTTTGAGGACTTCGAATTGCAATCTTTATTAGACGAAGACAATACCCAAACCCAATAAATGATGGCAGAACAGTTGAATGTGACTAGGCAAGCCATTTCCGATCGCCTGAGAGCTATGGGAAAGATTCAAAAGGTTGGAAAATGGGTTCCACATGAATTGGACGAACGACAGAATGGAAAAAAAAAAAAAAAAAACTGTGTGCGAAATGCTGCTTTTACGCCACGAAAGAAAGGGTTTTTTGCATCGAGTTGTAACTGGCGATGAAAAATGGATTTATTTTCAGAATCCCAAACGAAAAAAATCATGGGTAACGCCAGGACAACCATCCACATCGAGTGCAAGACCGGATCGTTTTGGAAAGAAGACAATGCTGTGTGTGTGGTGGGATCAGAAGGGAGTAGTCTACTACGAGCTTCTCAAACCCGGCGAAACAGTCAATACCGAGCGCTACCGACAACAAATGATCAATTTGAGTCACGCATTGATCGAAAAACGCCCAGAATGGGCTCACAGGCACGCCAAAGTCATTCTTCAGCATGATAACGCTCCTGCACATTCAGCCAGATTGACTAAGGAAACGATTTCTTCGCTTGGTTGGGAACTCCTACCCCACCCGCCGTATTCACCTGACCTGGCGCCTTCTGATTATCACCTCTTCTCATCGATGGGACACTCATTGGCGGAGCAACACTTCAACAATTTCGAAAACGTACGAAAATGGCTCGATGAATGGATTTCAAATAAAGATGAAGCATTCTTTTGGAATGGTATCCATATATTGCCCGCGAGATGGGCAAAATGTGTAGAAAGCGAGGGTCAGTACTTTGAATAAAATATATTATACTTTTTTTTTAAATTACTGTGTATATATTTTAAGAAATAAACGACATTTTAAACTTGCATACCTGGTACACTGTAAAATTATTACAATAACGCCAGTAACTTGTAGAGAACTAGCCATTAGTAGAACTTTCATAAATTGTCTACATTAGAAAAAAACCAGATCATCTTTTCAGATGCCTCTGAGGGTTATCGGCATTCAAGTGATACATTTATATTTATGATTGAAATATATCCACTTCATTATTTCTTATTTCTCATATTAATATCATAAGGTAAACAGAAGTTAATATTACTTTGAACAGGGATTTAAAGTTTCTCCGTAAATAAATGAGAATAACCTTTCCCCTCGAAAAGTGGCGACTAAAACACCGAAATAAATCGGAAGAAGGTAAGAATCGATAAAAGGTATTCTCGGCAGGTGTAGGAGCTGCCTCCTCTTAACCCGACCGTTACCTTCTTTTTTTTACATCTGAAAACTGGTTAAATTTACTATGAGACCTCATCTATGAAATTTTGATCAAGTCCCATGATGTACTCACACCATCACGCAGAGAACTCCATACTCTAGTGAAATCCACTTTTTTTCAGTATATTTCTTGCTATAACTCCGAAACTATTTACGAAAAATGGGTGTTTTACGGAACTTGATCAAAATTTCATATATAGATCGGATAGTAAATTTAACAAGCGTTTGAATGAAAAAAATAAATTTTTAATCGGACAAACAGTTTCGGAGTTGGAGTAAAAAAAGAACAATACAGAAAAACGTGTTTTCGCGGAGTTGTGTGACTCACCGCAAGTTAGCCAATCTCTTCAATCTTTCCCTCCTCTACAGCTTTAAAACTATTGATTTGAGAAAAAAAAAATCATAGGATCAATTTTTTTTCCAAATGTGATTGGTTTTAATAATGTAAAGAACACAAAATGTACCACAAATAACGGATTCTGAATTATTTCATCAGCTGTGAACTTTTCAACCCTTTCCCCTCTCCTCCATGCGATAACAAGAGATATACGACATATATATATATATATATATATATATATATATATATATATATATATATATATATATATATATATATATATATATACAGGGTGTCCCGAATTTAAATGGCAAAACATCAGGAACTTATAGGGAACCGAAAAACTAAGACAAAAAGCCCTTTAGAGATTTGCTTATTTTACTTATTTATTTTTTATACATTTATTTATTTATGTTATGTTCTTTTTAATGTAAATATTGCTCAAAATGTTGTCCTCTTGCACCAATGCAAGCATTACATCTAGCACTCACTTGATAAATTGCAGCTAAACATTGTTCTGATGATATTTGGTTCACTGCATCTATGATTCTGTTTCTTAATTGCTCTCTTGAGTTGACACTGAATAAACTTTCTGCTTCAAGGTTCCCCATACGAAGAAATCCATGGGTGTCATTTTAGGTGATCTGTGTGGCCAAGACACTACTCCTCCATGTCCAATCCATCGTTGTGGATAATTTATATCCAGCCAAGCTCGAGCAACTCTGCTATAATGAGCTGGGCATCCATCGTGCTGGAACCACATTTCAATCCCCTGCTGTAAGGGAATGTCATCTAAATAATTAGAAAAGTAGTTCTCCAAAAAATGTGTAAATGTGATACCATTCAATATACCTCAACAAGTTAGCTGTAAAACAGAATCTGGGTAGAATGGGTGAAAGGACACTTGAACATAACAGGTAATGAGAAGGCTGATGAACTGGCCAGACAAGGGTCGGACAGCAATCCCACTGCTCCCGAACCTATCTGTGGTATAGCCTGGAACCTTGCGAAAAGTGAAATTGCAAGGCTCTATAACAGCATCGCCTCTCAGAACTGGCAAATGGAACAACTGAGACAGTCAAAACTGTTTCTGGGAGGGCACTGCAAGAAAAGAAGTACACAACTTCTTAATCTTGACAGAGCCAAGCTCAAATACCTGACAGAAATGTATACAGGGCATTGCAGATTAAATAAACATCTGTGCATAATGAAAATCAAGACCTCACCGAACTGCAGATTCTGCAACAGGGAGGATGAAACGCCTTACCACATTATATGCAAATGCGATATGCTGGCAAGGAGGAGGTTTCTTCATTTTGGGGAAGAAATCATCCTAGATCCGAGTGTGGACATAGACCCTATTAGGATTATAGGGTACATGAAAACACTAGGACTGTACTAAAATAGTACAGGATAAACGGCATAGGCACAATGAGCCTCAAGGCTGAGGTGCCACCATAGCCGGCAAAAAAAAATACCATTCGATCTTCCAGGTAAAAAATATGGTCCCACCAGTAATCCGTTCCTAATTCCAAGCCAAACGTTAATAGCAAATTCATGCTGAAACCTATTCGCTGTAATAGCTCTGGGATTTTCAAGAGCCCATACATGATAATTTCTTTGATTAACAATTCCTCCTCTTCTAAAGGTAGCTTCATCGGTCTGTATTATTTTTAATGAAAATAAATTATCAACACGAATTTTGTCAAGAAACCAGTAACTAAAATTTAATCTCTTGACATAATCTTGAGGTAATAAATTCTGAACTTTTTGAAGATGGTATGCGATTATCACCTTTCAAAGTTCGCCATATTGCTTGCCGCGATATATCTAATGCAGCAAATGCTCTGATGATTGTTATCGAAGTGGCGTTGGACACAAATTCTTCTCCAATAATCTGCTCTTATTGCTGCCTGGAATTGGTGGCCTTCATTACGTATTAAGAATGACCCAGTCTCTCGTAGTCTATTAAAATTTAACGAAAAGACTCGTCGATTAGGCACTCTTCTATTTGGAAATCGGCGCGCATACTCCCACACCGCTTCTAAAGCATTACCGTTACAGAAACCATACACAAAAATCATATCAGCGTATTCAACATTAGAATATGTATGCGGCGGCATTGTGGCTGATGTTATTCACACAACAATATCTGAGTAACTGACTGAAGACTGATTTAGGAATTAAAATCCTAGAAGGAAGCCAAATTTAAACAAATAACAGAATGTAAAGGATAACATTAAGTGTTTACATATCTCACTGCCTAGGCCTGATGAACTTTGAAAGGTGATAATCGCTACCTGTAACATTTTTGTTTTGTTTCTTTTTTTGCAATTTTCTCTACAACTAAGCAAAAAACGAGCAAATCTCAAAAGGATTTTTTGTCTTAGTTTTTCGGTCCCCTATAAGTTCCTGAAGTTTTGCCATTTAAATTCGGGACACCCTTTATATAAATATGATGTTTGTTTAAGCTAGTATGTAGGTATATGAAACAATGTTCGATGATGACGTTAATTCCCAATTATACTATCTTTTTCTTCTTCATCAATAAATTATTTAACAATAATAAAAATAAATAAATTTTGATTGTTTGATAAATAAACCATAAAAAGACAGAACAGTATTTCCCCCCAGAACCCACTTAAATTGTAGCCAATCTAGTTTACTTTAAAAGTATGTAGAGGGACTAGACCTATCAGATGCTTCCTTAACTGACATATTGAGCAAAAACTGAAAAAATTCTGAAAATATTAGCATTAACAAAGACTTTTTCCCAACTTTCGCAAATTTTCTATAAATTCCCGACTTATTCCCGAATTTTTACCGACCATACGAAATTCCCGACTAGTAGACACCCTGTCCCTGTTTGGGCGCAATATACACTCATTTAACTTTCAATTGTAATATTATCTGTATGAGGGAAAGTTCCCATTAATAATTATTTGGATATATATATATCGTGTATTCTAAACATGAATCAAGTGGTCTCACAAAATTTTAAATTTTTCTATTGAGAATAAAGTTCTCGGCCGCATGCTGAAGAAAATTTAATTAGCTTTAATTTGAGACCTAAAAGATGCTTCTAAGTCTAATATTTTTTTTTTTAAAGAGTAAAAGATTGGAAAATCGGATTTGGAGAGAAAATTATATAGGCTGGTTAACAAGTGTGTGAGTCTGTAGGAACCAACCCATTTCATTTTTAAATACATATTTATAAGTATCCATTTCTATATTCAAAAAGATGTATCAGTATGGGGAATTTCGCTGTGAAGAAAATCCCGCTTTCCAGTTCTCTGCGAAAATACGTTTGTTGGAACACTTTTGGCTATACTATAACTCCAAAACTATTTGTTAGATCCAAAATTTCTTTTTTTATCTGAAAGTTGATTAAATTTACTTTCAGACCATTGATTAACTCCTGTTAAACACACATGCCAACATATTGAAAACCCTGTACTGTAGTGAAACCCTTGCTTTTTCATCAAATTTCTTGCTATAACCCCCAAAATATTTGTCCAATCACAAATTCCTTTTTTCATCTTAGAGCTGGTTAAATTTGCTATCAGATTCAATATATGAATTTTGATTAAACCCCATGAAATAACTACACCAGCCCACTAAACAAGTCAAAATCATATTGTGACAAAACTAGCATGGGTATTATTTAACGGGATTTAATCAAAATTTTATATATCAGATCTGACAGTAAATTTAACCAGATTTAAATTTCCCACTTTCCAATCTTTTACTCTTTTTCAAAAAACTATTTGACTTAGAAGCATCTTTTAGGTCTCAAAATACCATTTTTGGAGAGCTGTATTTCAGCAACCACTTTATCTACAGAGCTGCTGTTAGGCTTAAATTGACAAAAATTTAGTGTTTTTAAATATTTTAATTTACTATGTCAAGCAAATTTACATATTTTATGAGATATACGTGAAAAAATGAAAATAGTGCCAAAATTTCAGTTTTTCGAGGATTTTAACTACCCTTATGGGTCCTAAAAACATATTAAAAAATGGTTGATAAATTTTTTTTATTCATTTTTCGGGTCAGTTTCCAACAATATAAAAACTAGCCTGGCGGTATGCTACCGACATCTTTCAGACCACTTGATTCATGTTTAGATACACTAAAAAATGAGACCAAACTGAAGAACATGACTTTCTAATATTTTTTTTGCAAACTTTGGGTGATTTGGGCGTCACCACACCTTGTTCTGACAGATACAGACTACCAGACTATGATATCTCATTTCAAGGCAGATGATACAATAAAATGGGTTAGGAAACAAATTCATGTCTTTCCAATTAAATTTGCATGTGTCTCGCTCCTGGACTACCACAGATTTGCTTTGAAGTACTGTATATCTATAACCATACAACATAGAAATAAATTTATCAGATCAAACTTGTAGACAATTAAATGTATTATAAACCTATCACTCATACATGAATATGTTTTAACCATAAAATGTAAAGGAAATAAATAATAGGGCAAAAATTGAAGAAAAGTAAATAATAAAGCAGTCCCCCCCCCCTCAATTTTTCACAAGGTCCTCAAGGTAGAAAACTAGGGATTTTTGTGACTGAGCATGTATGAACAACATAATATAATTTCATCACGTTTTGACATGTACTTAAAAGACTAAATCATGTTTGTTTATATTTTCTGAAAATGCAATATATCCTCCGTAAAAATATTACGATCATTCTTCGTAGATGAAATCCCATTACAGCAAAGTCAAATAATGAATAAACATATGCTTTATTAATAACATAAAACATAGCAGGATCAAATAATTCAATAATGAAGAATTTTTTTTGTTTTTTTTTAAGACAAATGCTTTATTCATTTGAATACTAAACAATCAAAAGTCAAAAATATAAAAACTTACTTGTTCCAATGTGTTTTTGAATTTTTATAGAGTGAAGGAAACATAATTGGTATAATTATAAGAGCATTATCACTGATCAGAGACATTATGTACTCATTATTCCAATAATACAATGCCCGTTCTGCCACCTATAAAAATTAAATTACTTCAAAATTGAAAAAGAATATTTTAAAATAAAAATCTTAAAAGTCATAAGCATACTAAAAAATTTAAAATCATATTTGAATTGCAAATAAATAGGGTTTCTTTTCTTAAAATCTATATTTAATAATAAGTACCACTTTAAAACAGCATTGTGAGAGTTTTGAAATTGAATATTAATGCAAATAGTTTTGAGTAATACAAATGCTAAAATATAGATATATATGTAGTCTATATTTTTAAAAAAGCTAGATTATCATGGCTGAAATGAAAATAATTACTAATAAGGACTGTAAGAAACATTATAACTCTTATATAACAAAACAAATTGCTTCAATTATATTTATATGGATATAAAGGGATCTTAACCAAACAAATTAGACCTAGAATATAAAAAGTTAAAAGTATTTTCCCAAAATGATGATATAATAATTTTTATACTAAAATTAGTTAAGTAGCAATGTATTCTTTACTGTAAAAATATTAAATATAGAGTGTATCGCAAGTAGATGACAATAAGCAAGATGGAGAAACTAGATAAAAAATGTAGTTAAACAACGCAAACACATGTTTCTATCTCATTCCGTTTCAGACACATGCCGTTCCAAAGGTTATTTTGAGAAAACCGTGGTTTTTGTAGGAAAACTTCAAGTTTCTCTGCTTTCATACATTTTTTTGTAATGCTTTCTACAAGAGGCTCTATTCGAAGACAACCTGTTACATTCGCGGGCCGAGCTCGCAGGGAGGATGATGACATTTTGAATATTTTTGATAATGATCCATCAACAAGTACCCGTCGCGCTTCAAATCAACTGAGAATATCTCACTCTTTAGTCTTCAGGGCTATCAAGGAAAACAATAGATATCATTATCACCTGACTACTGTCCAGGAGTTGCTACTCCGTGATATGGAGCATATGACACACCCCGTTTCTTTACCTAGTCGGTTGAATTCAAATGCTTTTTATGACCTACTTCAGGATGATATAAGTATGGCACTCCTCGAAGCAATACCACTATGATAGCAAATGGACGGGTGGCCAGCGCATAATGGACGAGCTATGACAAATTGGCTCAATCAACATTTCTCAATCTATCTTCCTGGGTAATGTTGAAACTTTTATAATTTTCAGACATTTTCTTTACTATTTAACTTTAATGAAAGAATTAATTTAATTTTACTTTGTAATTTACATAAAAAATAAATTAAATTTATTGAAAATAAGACCACACAAAATAACCATGTCATCAGTTATTTTTCCCTTCCCATTCCATTTGCAATACGAAATTAAGAGATAATTGCAGTTCTGAGTACACCGTTAGAAAGGTAATTAAATTTCACAACTTTTGTGAGATTCAGCAGCTTGCACTCTTTTTTTTTGAAGAGTAGTGATCCTCAAACGTTTGTCGCTAACAAAAGCTTTTAATATTTTTACTTTCTGATATATTATTGCGGTTTAAAAAGATACTTGTGAACATTGAAAGTGCATAAGACTTAAGGAAAATTTAATACTGATTTCAAAATTGTGATGGAACGTTAAAAAAAAATGTATGAAAGCAGAGAAAATTGAGATTTTCCTACAAAAACCACGGTTTGCTCGAAATAACCTTTGGAACAGCATATGTTTGGAACGGAATGAGATAGAAACATGCAATTTGCGTTGTTTAACAACATTTTTTATCTACTTTCACCATCTTGCTTATTGTCATCAACTTGCAATACACCCTGTATAAACGAGGATTCATATGAATAAGTTCCTGGAGCCCAGTAAAAATATTATGAAGTCCCATTCCAAAAAGACATCAGTATTTTATATCACAAAACATATTAAGATGGATAGTGGCTAAAATAATCATTTTATGTTGGAGAGTAAAATAACAATGTTTTCTCGAAAAAAATAGAGAATGAAGGAGTGGTGAAATTGAGAAAAAAACTCATTTTGAATGAAAAAATTA
This sequence comes from Euschistus heros, assembly GCA_003667255.2. Lineage (NCBI taxonomy): Eukaryota > Metazoa > Arthropoda > Insecta > Hemiptera > Pentatomidae > Euschistus > Euschistus heros. The sequence goes on along the minus strand of RCWM02000103.1, from coordinate 1,530,871 downwards.
TCTGTTCTTAACATGTCCAAAAAACACCCAGGGAAGAGTGTCTGACTCTAATTGAAAGATTTCACATTTACCTATTACATCTTTATTAAAAATTCCCACACTACTTTGCTGGATTTGGTGCATTTTTCATAAAAAGAAAAAAAATAGAGAGAAACAATGGGGTGTGCATAGTTGTTTTGGCACTATCCAAATGTATATGTGTATAAAGATATATCTGATTTGAAGCTTTTGCATCATAGTGCAACACCTAGTTACATAGTGTAGCATCCTCATGGTGTCTGCCAATTTTGGTAAACGCAATTCCCGACAGTTTCAAAACTTTTTCTTAGGCGCGGTGCACAATGGAGAAACTAGTTTTCTTGCAACAAATTAAAGATAACTTTTCATGAAACGCTGTCTGCACTAACCTACGTTAATCATATCTATCAGTTGCAAGCAACTTCAATTTTATGTTTCTAGAAACCAGTTTCTCCAGTGTGCACCACACCTTAGAATTCCCAACTATCGATATTTTAATACTCTTGCAAAAATAATCCAAACAAATAAATCAATGCATACTCATATACTTTGCATATCAGTCAAAAAAATTATAATATCTTTAATTACATATTTTTTATGTCAAGTGAAAGAAAGACATTTTGTAACTGACTAACTTAGATAATTAATATAATTAAATTCAGCATGAAGCAAAAAACAAACAAATTTAACGATACTAAATTAAACTTTTTATTGTAATGAATTGATTGAAAAATTCATTTTGTAATAGTTCTTTAAGCTGTTGACACTACTGGTCATTGGGTCGGTGCCCAAGTGATTCTATTCGACAGCAAGTAGAAACCTATGGAAACAATACCCAACACAGTTATTTTGTTCGGTTGGTGCAGTGAACAACAGTGTCATCGCATCCATATCAAACTAACCCCATTCGTTTTAGAGTCATTCCATTTAAAGTGATAGAGGGGTTACTCCTTCACCATTTAAAAAAATTATAAAACTTTCCACGTTGTTTCCCTATGTATCATAACTTGAAAAATAATTTTTTTTAAAAATGTTTAACTCAGTCATTGGAATGTTAGGGTTTTATTATACAATTAATATTATTTGTGGTTATACTACCAACATATATAATTAAATAAAAATATAAATCACATTGGAATCGATTCTTTTTCTGCCTGAATATAATTTAGAAAAAATGAAATTTTTCTGGATTTTACTTTCAATTTGTCCTGTGATTTTCAAAAAGAAAAAATAAAGATAGGAAAACAAACTACTGAACTTTTACTTTTCTTTGAAAAGTGATAAACAAGATGACTATTTGTTATATGAATGTTCCTGTAAACCCTTAAAATCAAACAAACAAAAATGTCCACCATAAATAAACTGAGTTACAATTTTTAAAAAAATTGGTTTTTAAGTCTTGAGAGATAGGTGAAACCACCTGGAAAGTTTTATGATTTTTCAAAATGGTCAAACAACACAACTAAATTATTTATTTATTTTAGATCACATAAAATGGAATGACCCTTTAGCATGTACAAACCTATGGGAAATGACACCCAACACGACGTAGTCAGATAAAACCTCCGATATCGCATGATTACAAGCCAGTAGGCCCAAAATTGCGGCCTGTAGCTTGGAACATACACAAAAAGTGCATTTTGAATCGAAGGTACAGTCTCACTGCGTTCAAGAATAATATTCAAAGAAAAAAAAAAGTTGTTTTGAGATAATCATTAATAATTATGAAAATTTAAGCACAATAGTAAATTCTAGAATTAATGATGACTTTTTCCCGTCTTCTGCAAAATTTAATGTAAATTCCTGACATTCCTGAACACACGAAATCCCCGCCATATTCCCGTAATTCCTTATTCCGCCATATTCACCCTACAAATGCTTCTGTATGATTCCTGTACTGTTATAGCTAGGTGTGCATTGTAGCAACTAGTGGATGAGAGGCCTTATATATTGGGATATGTTGCAGTCTAGTTATCCAACAACTATTCCAGTGATCCCTTTTTAAAACCAAAAGTTTTTGTGATAACTACCTACCATTTCAAGACCTAAGCTTAGATCGATAAATAACAACATGATGGCTCATCAAGAGGAAGATGAACAAGATAATTTTTCTACTTATTAGGAAATCTTTCTTAGGTAAGAAGGGTTTGGAAATTATTTAATCACACACATAAGACAAAATTACCTGAAAATGTGGGCTTGATACACATTTAGCAAGTTGTGTAAAAAGAGGAACCATAACTTTCTGAAACTCTGCAGGTTCTATTACATCCAAAATTTCCTCAACTTCATTCAGAAACATGACCTACAACAAAATATTTTGTAGTGTATATGCAAGTAAGAAAAAATATAAACAAATAACATATTGGCAATACTTTTAAAAATATATAACTTAGTTGAATAAATTGATATAATATGTTTATTATAAGGATATAGTTGAAGAATTTTAAAACACTGACAGTTTCACAATCTGTTGCATGAATAGGTCAGAAAAATATAACTTTAATCTAATAAATCAATTGATAACAAATAAACAGGAAGGTTCAAAACAATAAACTTTTATTCACATGAAAGATATATAAAAGGTGTTATACATACCTCCTTTGGAGAATGAGTTTTGGGCCAAAACTTTAACAAAGATCGAATAACTGGCTCAGTCAGAGAAGGATCTTTTTCAAGAAACTGTACCACACAATAGGCAAGCTGAGGATGGTAAACTGACAAAGATTTAACTTTATGAAGAGGCAAAAGAACTTTTAACAGAAATATTTTATGTTCTTCCTTCAACGGTAAAGCAAATCCATTAATGACACTAAAAAATTGAATAAGTAACCTCATATGTAAAAGCAGAAAATAGATTTTATAGGTTAACATTAAATTTTAATTATCAGAAAAATACTAAACTTAAATAACTAATTTAAAATCTGAAGTAATCAAACACAATGTAAAATGATATTCAGTATCATGTCTAAGCATAGATAAAACAAAGTAAAACAAAAACACATAGTCCATTTAATAAACATATTGTAGAGTGCATGAAATATGTGATAATGTTTTACTTCACAGCTTTGTTAGGAGTAGTTAGAAGGTAAAGATATTAAAAGTTCTAGCCCCCAGGGGCTGGGCTTGCAGTGGGGGGGGGGGGGGAGAAGGTCCCATTTTTGAGTTTTTTTATAATATCTTGAAAACGGTGAACTCTATAAAAATATGCTACAAATCAAAATTAAAGCTAATTTAATTTCCTATAAAATTGTTTTTTACACATATCTGTCGAACTTTCAACGGCTTTCGGCATATATGTTATTAAAAAGTAAAAATTGAAAAAAGAATGTTTACTTGACTTTTTGTCCAAAATTTGCTTCAAGTGGCAGGAACGTATAAATGAAATTAAAGTAAATTTAATGAACTACAACTTTGATTCATACATTTTTTTCTGACAAACAATCGTGAAAGGCACTAGAAGCAAATGTTTGACAAAAAGTTTTTTGTTTTCGAATATTATCGATTTCAATAACCTATAACTCGAAAACCATTGGAAGTTCGACAGATATGGAATAAATTTTATAGGAAATTTAGTTAGTTTTGATTTTGATTTGAAACACATTTTTCTAGAGTCCACGTCCACCATTTTCAAGATATAATCGAAAAACCCAATAATGGGGTCTTCTCCTTCCCCCCAACATTAGCTCATTTGTCTTCCCCACCATTTTCCTCCATGTTACTTTCTAATGTCTTTTCCTTCAGATAGAAATAGACATACCTCAGCTACTTTTTCATACAGGGTTCAGTCCCTTATGTAACATATAACTAGATTCCATACATTTTTTTTTTTAATTAGTTATATAGATTAAAATTTAAATAGAATTATTTGTATATAATATTTCACTTTTAAGCTAAATACATATTTAATTATTCACACCATCAAATTTGTGATCATCACTTCATCTTGTTAAACTTATAGTCCAGTCAATAGGGAATCACTCCCATGTTAAATTTACTAAAAATAAGGGCTGGTAGCAACCCGCACAGAGTTGTTGAGGGCGATTAAAGAAGTATTTCTGTCAAAAATGCCCCGAAGATTTGGTGAGTTTTTTAGAGTTAGGGGCACGAGAACATGGCCAAAAGCAGTTTTTTTTCAATTTATAAGCAAATATAACGCGGCTTTTCATAAAATGTTGTAGATAATAAAAATATCTACAATTTAAGCCATTGATCGTTCGATTCTGATGATTGGTTGTCGTAAAAAGTGCAAAAAAAACCCTCTAAAATGTCCCTTTTTTTGCATAAGAATTATTATAAACAAAAAGGGCCTTTTCAATACTTTTTATTGATGAAAAAGGAAGCTCTTTAAACCCAAAGAAAAATAGGTTTCACCGCGTCCTCCTATCTTTATTATTTACTGAGATATACCTTTTGTTTATCTCGATATCAATATTTTCAATGCAAAACGGGCCGTTCGTGATTCACATTTTGAACTTCGGATGACCGGGATATTATTCTTAAGGGCTTATATTTTCATTATGAATTGCTAAAAAATCGATTTCTTTGAAAAAACATGCAATAAAATCGACTTGAAAAAGCGCCCGTTTTACAGCTATAAACAATTGAAGCTAGAGCGTCCGGTATTGAACCGATTTTGTTATAAATATAATAAATTAAAAGCTTACCTCTCAACGATTGATTTGAGCTATTCAAAGTGTAGCTACCATAAATAACAGCCGAGTTACGATTTTTTTTTTTTAAATCACTACGTCATTTATTTTTGCAATCTCCAGATCTCTCCGCGTGATAGAAATTTAAGACAATGAAAATGCAATGTAGATACTGGAGAAACAACTGAGCAGTAGGTCCATTCGATTTGAATGTTGTAAACTGACTTTGAAATTTAGAAGAAATTTGTAAGAAATTAACATCGTTACTGATATCTTCTTCATTGAATTCATCGGAGTTCATCAAATTATCCAGATAACTTTGTTCATCGTCGGTAAAAGAACATTTTTTCTAATATTCGTTTGCATATAGCAACAAAATTTAAAATATGTCCTCGAATCGCACGTGAAAATGCATGGCCAGAAAGAATTTTTTCGACAGAGTTTGCTGCAAATATAGTTGTGAAAGCTTCTGTTAAGCCACTGCCATCCATCAAATATGAAATACTAGAAAGAAATGACATCAAAGTGTGAAATCCTCCTAACCGTACAATTACAGATTGAAGCCCGTGTGGATCATTCAATGGATCAATCGACGCTATCAATTCACGTGCTTTCCAGTAAAGAGGCTGATCAAAGGTCACGAAAGCAGTAGATTGTTTAAGAGCTCGGGCTCGTGCTGACGCTTCAATCAACACTGTGAAAATTGTATCGTACTGGCTAGGAGGATTATTCGCAAATTTTAAAGGAATAATTTTGGACACATGATACTGAAAACTTGTCGAGTAGGTTTCCCGAAAGCCCATCCACCCTTTTGTACTATTTGGAGATTGATTTTTTTTAATTAGCCATAACAATGACGTAGTGATTTTAAAAAAAAAAAATCGTAACTCGGCTGTTATTTATGGTAGCTACACTTTGAATAGCTCAAATCAATCGTTGAGAGGTAAGCTTTTAATTTATTATATTTATAACAAAATCGGTTCAATACCGGACGCTCTAGCTTCAATTGTTTATAGCTGTAAAACGGGCGCTTATTCAAGTCGATTTTATTGCATGTTTTTTCAAAGAAATCGATTTTTTAGCAATTCATAATGAAAATGCCCTTAAGAATAATATCCCGGTCATCCGAAGTTCAAAATGTGAATCACGAACGGCCCGTTTTGCATTGAAAATATTGATATCGAGATAAACAAAAGGTATATCTCAGTAAATAATAAAGATAGGAGGACGGGGTGAAACCTATTTTTCTTTGGGTTTAAAGAGCTTCCTTTTTCATCAATAAAAAGTATTGAAAAGGCCCTTTTTGTTTATAATAATTCTTATGCAAAAAAGGGACATTTTAGAGGGTTTTTTTGCACTTTTTACGACAACCAATCATCAGAATCGAACGATCAATGGCTTAAATTGTAGATATTTTTATTATCTACAACTTTTATCTACAACATTTTATGAAAAGCCGCGTTATATTTGCTTATAAATTGAAAAAAACTGCTTTTGGCCATGTTCTCGTGCCCCTAACTCTAAAAAACTCACCAAATCTTCGGGGCATTTTTGACAGAAATACTTCTTTAATCGCCCTCAACAACTCTGTGCGGGTTGCTACCAGCCCTTATTTTTAGGAGAAAATTTTCCCTATTGACTGGACTATTAACACATGTACCTCACTTCAGCAGTTTAGACTCTAGTTTTATGTTAATTTTTTATTTGTGTGATTTTATTGTTTAATTATTAATTATATCAAATATAAACCCTTAATTTTTATACTACTCCTAATTTATATTCTTTCATTCTGTGCTTCCTATTAATATCTGTATAAAAATCTCATCATTGTATGTTTGTTAACTGTCTGTCTGAAAGGGTGCAACAAACTAGATCAAACCTTAAATAGCGGTGCATTTAATTTAACATAATTTTTTTTTTCAACTTGAATGCCTCTTGACCATCCTTTCCAAGACTGTTAAACAAACAATCAACTATATCCAAAATAATGAAAATGAAATGGTTTCTATTTTTCTACTTATTTATTTTAAAAGGCATTTAAAAAGTATTCAAATTGATGATGTAATATTTAATTGCACCTTAAAAAGACTAATGTTTAAAGATAATTACATACCTTCCTAAAATCTCCAATAATTCCGCAATACCATTGTGACGTTCAGTTTCATAGATAAAACTGAAAACCAGTAAAATACAATTAATAGGAAACCAATAATTTCTTTGTTCATATAAATCTATTGACCATGTTACAAACATGTTTATAAATGCATACAAATCAACACATGATGTTGGTAGAAATATATCATGAATAAAAAATAGGATTAGTCCTTTTAGCTTAAGGACATGTCCTTACAAAACAATATTTAAAGACTGATCCATGCTCAAATAATTTTAATAAATATAGTAATTTATTTTTAAAGTACCTGTAAAAAATATTGTTTATTTGCTTTCTAATATAAGCTCTTAGGCCGAGAAATTTTCCATAAATCCGATGAAGAGTAGTTTTCAAGAAATCTCGTTCTCGGGGGTCTTCAGAATCAAAAAGTTCTAAGAGCTACAACATAAATTGAGAAAATTAATTTTATTTATAAATTCCAATATCTTGTATGTTTGCTAAATTTTCTGAAAATTTATTTTCCCTCTCCACACCTCAAGATCAAAGGATATTTACTAATAAATTTTATCTGATTTTACCAACCATCAGTTGATTAAATTTGATACAAATTAAATTAAATTTATCAAATTAGAGAGAGAAAATACCATGTTAAACAACATCAAATGGGTAGCTAACATGAAATACTTTAACAGAGCACACACCCCAACCATCTTTTATATTTTTCTCAATTTAGAAAAAAAATTCTCCTTCAATTTAGAAAACAGATTATAATCAAACTCTTTAGTTACTATAAAGACATAAACCATTTGAAGGCTAGAGCCAAAGAATATTGGCCTAAAATGATATAGATTAAATACCAAAACAATTTCTTTTCAACAGAACAACCTTTAACTCTCCAAGCACCTTTGGTTGATTCTCTGAGTATCTCTTTTTCCACCTTAACAACTAATTCCAAGTAAGTTCACTAGGGATATGATCTGGATCACACCATGAACATTCATAACATTAAATGGAATTAATTTTTACAAACAGAAAAAAAAAGTAACTAAATCTGTCAGGGTAACAGCAGGAAGCAGAATAGTTTATAATTAAAACATTACAGCCCAATTGTACGAAGTTTACAAACAGCAACAACATATGAACCTATGTGAGATAATTTTGGTATTTTCTTTTTACTTTCTTCAATCATTCTCTAGAAAAAAATACTTCAGGAATATTACCAATAATGAAACAAATAAGGTCTTGGCTAGAAATTTTAATAATATTTAAAAAAAGTTATAATTAAAACAATTTAATAAAAACTTTACCTGCATAACAAATTTCTGGTCAATAAATTTCTTAGCGATATTTGGTTGAAAATCAGATGATTCCAAAAACCTGAAAGAGACAATAGCAAAATTAATTATTTAAAATATCTTTTCTACCTTTTAATTTTTTTTTTTTTTTTTATGCAACATAGCAACCCATGATTGTAGAAGATATGAAAAGATCTGTTCCTTTTTCAATTTGGAACCTGGAGATTCCCTCCTCGATGATTCATAGGTGGTTGAAAATATATCAAGCTTTAACTTACATGGGGACGTTTTGAGATGTAACTCACAGATTTGAATGCCGATTTTTGTGTGGGTAGTAGGGACCTATAATAGTGCAAAACTAGAGTTACAGCTGCCAATGAGCATTACGAGCCGAGAAAAAAAAAAATATGAAAATCACGTTTTATTTTTTTTTCTCACCTCTCAGTCAAGATAGTGAAATGATTCTTTCATGTTTAATTGCAGTTAAGTATGCTATTTGAAATAAAAATACTTTTGTTACGCTCAAGACACTACCCGGCTTAAGGGTGCACAAAAACTCCAAAAATATGACAAAATTACAAGGAAATCTGCTGTAAATAAGTGGAATTTTTTTTTTCATGAACAGCTGACCTCAAATCTTGATTTAACACACCATAGAACTCTAATATGTGAATTTTTATCAAAATCAAAAAATATTGATTTTTTTACCCCTTTCAAAGAGGTTAAAAATTTGAAGTTAAGATTTCATCAACAATTTCAAACGGCCATAACAACTGCTGTATTCAACCAATTAGTAATAGCATTAAAAGAATCAGCAAACATTCTGCTTTTTATCCATGCATTAAACATTGGGTTTACTCCAGATTTTTGTGGACAAAAACTGATGTGAATGAAAAAATCCGAGGTCAGCTATAACCTGAAATATCTCAATAAGGTTAAATCCTGCGACCTCCAGATTTAGGCTTAACTATGCAGCTTTACGGCTTCTAGATGACCTTAAAATTTGGTTTTAATCAATGGCGAAATATGTCAGGGCATTTCAAACATAAACATGTAAAAATTAACAAATTAGGGATATACTTTAAATAAAATCTAGAGAATTTTTTCACCATATTTTTGGGTAACAACATTATTTAAACATTAGTAAAAATGTAAGATACCATAACTAATTTTTTTAATCAACATTCATAAAATGTTTTCACTTATAAAATATCAGATTTCGCATTCGTTGTGAAACTTTATTTTTTAGACCTATTTAGTTTCAAATGTTTTCTTATTTTGAAGTATTAAAAACAAAATCATTGATAAAGAAAATATTTTACATAAAAAAATATTCAAATAATTGAAACAGTAAAGGTTTTAAAAATTTGTATTCCAAAAATTATTGTGTACCACTAAACCTAACAACATTTTATACAAACGATACATACCACATTTCTATGACAATTTCTTGATGAAAACAATAATAAGAGAGGGATATTGAAAAAATACTTTTGATATATTTTTAATTTATCAAAATATATTTTAGTCATTGCAGTTTTAGTGTTAATCACAAATAATATACTAAATAAAATCCATGAGAATGATGCAAGAGAAAAACAGACAAAAAAATTTATATTACATTTCACTTGGATTTTTATGAATAATAGCCAGGAAAACCTGGAATTATGCTTGAATTTTTTTTGCCTGATTTGGTGGCCACCCCAGTAGGGTAAAATCACTGCCACATTGGAGGAATTATAGGGTTTTCAGGAAAAGGATTGCTCTATTCTGATTATATGCGTGTGCGTGTGCGAGTGCGAGTGCGAGTGCGTGTGCGTGTGCGTGTGCGAGTGCGTGTGCGTGTGCGTGTGAGTTTACCGGTGGTACAAGGCTTTCAAGGACAGAAGAGAAAGTGTTGAAGATGAGCAACGATCTCGGCGCCCTTCAACGTCAAGGACAGATGACAATGTCGTGAGGGTCAAAGCTGTCCTCAACAAAAATCAATGTTTGAATGTCAGACTCATTGCTTCTGAAGTGGAGCTACCAAAATCCATTGTTTACAAAATTGTAACTCAAGATTTGAACATGTGGGAGATTAGCACATAACTCATCCCAAAATCACTTCATTGTTAAAGTGATCACTGTTGACGAAACATGGGTGTTTGAATATGATCCTTAGAAAAAAAAGAAGATTTCTGAGAGGGAAACAAACAATTCACCCAGACCAAAGAAAGTGCGGAATAGCAAATCTCGAACCAAGTCACTGTTGATAACATTTCTTGATTCAAAAAGCATTGTACACAAAGAGTTTGTGCTGGATGGATGCACAGATAATCAAACTTTTTACCAGCAAGTGCTTAAATAATTCAGAAAACGAATTTTGAGGGTTCGCCTGGAGATCATCAGATCATGGATCCTCAACCACGACAACCCTCCCTGTCATATGGCTTTAGCAATTTGTGAATTTTTAGCACAAAAAAATATTCCAATGCTTCCTCAGCATTTAGAATTGAAAATTTTTTAATGAACAATTAATTTTGTAAAAAGTTAAGAATGTCACTTTAATGTCTGTAGTCATAGAGAGGTTCTTCCTATACATAAACATTTATTAATTGATAAATGTTTTAGTTACACAGAAAACAATATTGAAAATACTTTCAATCATTATATTTGTGCTGAAAATTATTTTTTTTTTATTTTTTTTTTTATTTTTACCTATTAATTTATATATTTACAGCCCTATATATATACTGCCGGTCAAAAGTTTGAGACCACCTATTGTTTACATCAATTACTCTACTTTAATCATGCAAAACATAAATTTTACCAAATTATCAATGCATATTTCCAAAATACAGGTATCTTATTATTTGTTTTTTATAAAAAAATTTTACTAATTAGGTGTTTGGGACTATGGTAAATAAAAAAAAACATAAGTTGATCTAATCCGATTATCACTGAGATTACAAACGTACTAAAATTAAATAGGAATAAACAATGTGTTTGTTGTGTCTGGAGTTTTGTTTACCATCTAGTAATCCCCTAAGGGGAAAATTAATCTTATTCTTAGTTTGTATTGATTTCTGGACTGCCAAAGTTTGAAAAGAAATTCCCTAAACAGTAATTTTCGTTGAATTGTAACTAAACAGTAGTTTTTCGTTATTTCATTTTAAGAATGGGTAAAACCAAAGAATTTTCCGTCGAATTGCGTAGTGCAATCCACACACTACACAAAGAGAAAAAATCTGAGTGCCAAATTGCCGCGCAACTGAAAATTTCAAAAACTGGAGTACATAAAACAATCACTCGCTTTGAAGAGACACACTCTCATCACGACAAACCTTGATCTGGACGGCCTAGAATAACGTCTCCTCAAGAAGACCAGTTTATTGTTTTAAAAAGCAAAAGGAATAGGAGACTCACTGGTCCCGAGATTCGAAGTGAGACCAACAGTGCCATGAATAAGTCAGTGTCTCTTTCTACTGTGACAAGAAGACTTAGGGAAGCCAATTTATTGGGGCGTGTCGGTACGCTCAAACCACTTCTACGACCAGCCAATAAGAAGAAAAGGTATCTTTGGGCACTTGCTCACAAGGATTTAACTGTTGAGGATTGGAGAAAGGTACTCTGGACTGACGAATCAAAGTTTCAGGTGTTTGGAACTAATCGTAGGATTATGGTTCGTCGCACATCTTCAGAAAAATTCATTCCGCAGTGCTTAGTTCCAACAGTCAAGCATGGAGGAGGGTCAGTTTTTGTGTGGGGATGTTTCTCAGGCTTTGGACAAGGGGATCTGGTACAAATCACAGGAATACTCAATAAAGAAGGCTATAAAGACATATTGAGAGACCACGCAATTCCATCTGGGCTTCGATTAATTGGTACTAATTCTATTATGCAACAGGATAACGATCCAAAACACTCATCAAAACTGTGCAGGGGGTATTTGCAAGAGAAAGAAAATGAAGGTCTCCTGAAAAATATGGATTGGCCGGCACAATCACCTGATCTCAATCCGATTGAGCTCCTATGGGAAGAACTTGACAGGAAGCTCAGAGACGTTGCTCCAACTTCACAAAAACACCTCTGGGAGCGTCTTAAAACATGTTGGGATAATTTGCCATTTGAAACTTTAGATAAATTAATAGAAAGAATGCCAAGAGTGGTCAAAGCTGTTTTGAAAAGCAGGGGAGGATTTTTTGACGAAAAGAAGGTATAAGTGCATTGCACCTATATTTTTAAATTGTGTTTCCATAAAGTTTTATATCGTGTTTCCATAGTTTTATATTGTGTTTCCATATAGTTTTATTAAAGTTTCCTTTTGTTTTGGTTTATTATGTTTGATTTAATCCTAATTTTCCCAAAAAATTGAAGTGGTCTCAAACTTTTGACGGCAGTGTGTATATATATATATATATATATATATATATATATATATATATTTTTTTTTTTTTTTTTTTACACGAAACGGCCTTATAGACCACGTAAATATCATTTCCTCCCAACTCTCCCCACACATCCCTCCCTCTTCTTCTCCTCCCACCTCTTCGTTATTCTCTCAGACTGCATTCTTCTTTCTTCCTCGCTCCATACTCTCCTCCCCCTCACCTCCTTGGTACCCACTAAGACCTTTATTTCCTTTAGTTTTTCCCTTTATCTATCCCTATCGAAACAGTCCTGACTTGAAATTCCCAATTTCCCCGTTTCTTTCTTCATCTGTCTGATGTCCCCCCCAACCCCTTTATATCCCCTCATTTTCCTGAAGATCTTCCTATTTATTCTGTTCTGGTTCATCCTGACCATATGACCATAGAAACGTAGCCTCTTTAACCTAATGTCCGTTTCCAGGTCATCCAGGAATCCCTAGTAATACCCTCCTATCCACAGAGTCATAGGCCTTCTTAAAGTCCACAAAGGAGATATAAAGATTCTTGTTCGCCCTGGAGTTGTAATAATTTATTAGTAGTTTCAGACTCAGAATTTGTTCCTGGCATGACCTTTCTTTCCTGAAACCCCCTTGATACTCCCCAACCATCAGATCCACTCGTGGATTTAACCTACTCAAAAGCGCTCTAGAAAAGATCTTGTAACTTATTATTATTATAAAATATAATATATTTTATTAATACTTTTTTTTTCACAAGATGGCTGCAAATAATACTACATATTATCATACTTTTTATGGTATACAAGATGACATATTTAAAACTTTTTGTTGCATATAAATCCAGGTCTCAGTTATTACCAACTGATTAAGATAATGTCAACTATATTTCTTCAAATATAAATACATACTTTTCTAGACTTAAAATGAAAACAAATAAAAACCTCAAATTATGACAAATGAGACATAACATAGAATCATAAGCAATCTAACATGGTAAAAATAATTACCTTAAAAAAAATTCATAGACTAATTGAAGGTGAGGCCAAGCTGCCTCTAATGTAGGTTCATCTTCCTCAGGATCAAATTCTGCACCATTAGGGTTGCTTGATGGTGGTAGGGTGCGAAAAAGATTAATAGCAAACTGCAAATTTGGTAAGAATTAGTAAAAATGATTCAAAGGTATAGAACATTTACAAAGAGAATATAGGACAAAAAAAAAAAAATCTTCAAAAGAAAATAATAACCCTAGTGTATAAATTGTTACAAAAAAAAAAAAAAAAAAAAAAACAGTTTGAGTCTATAAAAAATTCACTAACTGGAATTCAACTTCTTGCACACTGACTAGTGGACTAATAAGGATTTTGTAAATTAACATGGAAAGAAACGAGAATCATTTAACATAAAATATTCAATTAAAAGATGACAACAAAATTAATATAAACTAAAAACAAAATGTTTAACAATGTTAGCAATGAAGATCCTCAACAGAAAAAAAATTAAATAATGCCAACACTTCCTTGATATAACAAAAAAAAATAAAGGAAAAAAAATTAGCTTGGAATAGCAACTTTAATTTGGTCTATACCACTTACTGGTTAAAATTCATGCAAGTATAACCATTATTCTTTTTAAATCTTTTTCCAGTTGATTTATTTATTTATTATATTTAATTATTTTTGTTCATTCATGATAAGGTAATCAATGTACGATATGCTAACTTATGTATTGTAATAAAAAATATATCATAAAATAAATTTTGGAAACTTAAACAAAATACACTATAGCAAATTCAGCCAAAATTTTTAACTATTCAGCTTAGATAAATATATAACAATGTAATAAACAAACCATGTTAACAGCTTCAGGATAGATCACTTCTGTTATAACTTCATGATGTGTTGTAACATATTCTACCATTTCATTTAATGCCATTCTCTTAACTTCCTTCCATTTTAAATCAGACAAGGGATCAGACACAAAATCAAATAGGACGCAACATTGTCTAATTTTTTGTATGAATAAATTTTCTCTTTCTTCTAATAAACTCTCTATAACAAATAATATTTACATTTACATAAATAAAGACATCTTTATTATCTTCCTTATACACATATTTTTTATTCTTTTACTTACACAGTACCTCCAAATATGTACCATTTATTATATATATTAACAAATATCAATGCATATTACTATAATTATTTTCTTAATAAAAACAAACTGTGAAAGATTAATCCAATTATGTAGACTTACTAGTTAAAATAATTATTTAAGTTTTTAATAGCATTTTTAGTAATGCTAAAGGATAAAAACTGTTTTTATCGTTAAGAAAACAAAATAAACTTCAATAAGTTAAGCCAATAATAGATTATCTAAGAAAAAAAAAATACTTAAAGTTAAAGTTATCTACATTTTAGAATTAATATACTTATTTGCCACATTTCCTTAACTGTTTTTAAACTGAAACCCATGTATTGACTTATATAGAGCTATCTATCATAAATATCTGGAAGAAGTATTATTTTATTAATGCATAAATATTGCTATATCTGAACTACAAAAATATTAAACCATTTTTCTTCATTTACTATTATTGTAGAGGTTTAGTAAAATGCCTTGTTAAATGATTACTAAAAATCCATATGCTTCAAGATATATTATTAAATTTATTTATATTTTATAGCTGTCAATGTACTATAAGGCGTACATGTTATGCTGTAACATTCCCAAAAACAGGTTTTAAAGAGTTAAATTATGTACTTAATAAATCTTAACTACATTTATTCTGTCCACTAAAATCGGGAGTAAATCCAATGTTATAGGCATGGATAAAAAGCAGAATGTATGCTGATTCTAGTGATGCTATTACTATTGCAATTGGTTGAACACAGCAGTTGTTATGGCCGGTAGAAAATGTTGATGAAATCTCAACTTCAAAATTTTAACCTCCTCGAAAGGGGTAAAAAATCAATATTTTTTTATTTTGATAATATTTCACATATAAGGGTTTTATGGTGAGTTAAATCGAGATTTGAGGTCAGTTGTTCATAAAAAAAAAGTTTCCACTGATTTACAGCGGATTTCCTTGGAATTTTGTCATTTTTTTAGAGTTTTTGAGTACCCTAAAGCCGGGTGGTGTCTTGAGCATAACGTAAGTATTTTTATATCAAATACCTTACATAACTTCAATTAAACATGAAAGAATCATTCCTCTATCTTGACTGAGAGCTGAGAAAAAAAATAAAACGTGATTTTCATATTTTATTTTTTTTTCTCGGTTCCTAATGCCCGTTGGCGGCTATAACTCTAGTTTTGCACTATTACAGGTCCCTACTACCCACACACAAATCGGCATTCAAATCTGTGAGTTACAACTGCAAACATCCCCTTGTTAGTTAATATTAAATAACTACCAGAGGATTAAAAAAACATTAAATATAGTAAGTTTCATTATTTAAAAGATTAATTTTATACTGAAACCCATTTTTGCATTAAAAATGTTGAGAAAATCTACATTGGGATAAAGTGCGCCAACACGCGAACTTATGTTAATCCACGAGGCACACGGACTAAAGGGTTAACATGTAATTGACATGTCATTGTAATCATTATTCTCAAATTTACTTATTGCAGATAAAGTATACAGCTATAAATATCAATAAATAGTTTAAAAAAAAAAAAAAAAAAAAAAAGAAAGACTGATTTTGTCATTTTTATCAACAAAAGGAAAGAATATAACTTGGACATACAACTCAATATAGCCCATTTGAAATGTAACTAAATTTAGGATTACTCTTTGACAGAAAATTAATTTTGAACTGACATTTGGATGATCTTTATGATGAAATTCTCAATATCAGCAACAGTAATATAATAGGAACTTAGATAGGGAAGAGTTAAAAGTACTTCAACATGTCACTTTACTTCCTAAAATGCTTCCTGTAGCAGAACATATGAAAAATCTTAGGAAACTACAAAAGCTACAACACAGGATCATAGCAATCAAACTATGTAACAGCTACTTACTATATATTGCACACAATGGGTGGTCCATATTGCCAGGATGTCTGAAGATGAGATCCCTAGAAAGCTAATGGATGACAGGACCCATCACAAGTTCTGAGTAGTTAGCCCAAAGTGCAAGGAAGTGATGGTATTGCAAGTGATTTTAAGTCATTTCTGGGTGTGAAAAACTGGAGATCAGTGATACAAGGTAGAAATTAGGGTTGGGCGATAGTCAATAGTTAGCACTATCGATAGGCCGCTACTATCGGTTGAAAACTATCGAATGCTATCTGTTTTTTAGGGTGCTAAATCCTAATATGACACTTATTAAGCCGTATCACCTACCATTTTTTCACATTTGCACATCAATATATTAATTTTTTTTATTTATTGCAGAATTTAACAGCTTTTATATACTACAAATAAAATTGTAAAATAATTTGTGCTGGATGTAGAAGAGTTGGCAGCACTGCTGAAACAGATATAGATATAGATGAAGAGTTCCAATGTGCTACAGCAAATATAGAGCCTAAACTATTTACTCAGATTGAGCTTAACGACTTAGTTAGGGATGTTGGATTGAAAAAAGAAAAAGCTGAATCGCTTGGTTCTACACTAAAAGAAAATAACTTGTTGACAGTTGTAACTAGCATATATGTGTATAGGAAGAGAGAGTTTTCGAAATTTTTTGAACAAGAAGGTGATTTAGTGTACTGCTCAGGCATTCCAGGTCTGATCAAAGAGTTTGGTGTTGAATACAAAAAAGAAGACTGGAGGCTGTTTATTGATTCTTCCAAAACTAGTTTAAAAGCTGTTTTATAACACAATAGTAACACTTATGCCTCTATACTTGTTGTTGCACCATATTCTGAAAATATGAAAGAGAGCTATGAAAACCTAGAAATAGTGTTGAATAAAATTGGCTATTCGGTTCATGGTTGGATGATAAGTGGTGACATGATAGTAACAAGTTTGCTTCTTGGTAGCAAGGTGGTTTTACCAAATTTCCATGTTTTTTGTGTGAATGGGACAGTAGAGCAAGGGATCAACATTGGTGAAGAAACAACTGGTCTGTGAGGGAGTCTTTAATACCCAGCGAGAAGAATATTCTCCGCAGAAACCTTGTAGATCCTAGAAACATTCTCTTATCACCTCTACATATAAAGTTAGGCCTCATGAAACAGTAATATAATGCTTTATATTTATATGAAACAGTTATATATGCTTTTTTAAATTATATAAAAAAAAGCAAATTTCTCAAAAACTATGGGTGATAAAAAAGAACTAAGACCAGATTTCGATTCAGCACATAAAAATCTATAAAAATCAGCTATTAAAGTAAAAAAAAGTTTTCAAAAACATTTTTTTTTGTTGGTCTGTGTAATGAACAAGTCAAATCTTCAGAAAAGAAAAATAACGAAATAATTAATTTCAAGAGTCAAGTATTGACTCTTGAGCCACATATTGCCCGAAAGAAAAACAAGCATTTCTGCTTTCCTTTGGCTTAATCTTTGAGAGAACCCTTGAGCTCTAGGAATTCCGAATTAAACTTCAAAAGAATTCGACACTGGACAGAGACAGATCAGCATTATTCAGAATGTTTCAAAAGTTGAAATTAGTAAAAAAGATCTATCGATAGTCAGCACTATCGATAGGCATGACCTATCAATATATTGATAGTAACTATCGACTATCGCCCAACCCTAGTAGAAATAGATGGGGGACTATCTTCGAGGAGGCCAAGACTCAGTAATGGGTTGCAGCGCCAAATAGAAGTACCATGCATTGTCATTTGAGGCCCAGGCACTAGTGACAGGGCTATCACTGATACAAATAAAAATTAAGGAATATTATTTAACATGAAAAAAGAATGGAAAGGATAAAAGGACTCAACAATTGACTTAAATAGCAAGAATTCTAAATTGCAAGTTTCAGATACATCCCCTATCAAATTTATGAACTATATTCTAAAGTATAAGCATAAATACTGAGAACACTAGAGTATATACTGACTGCAGTAGAAAATTAAATCAATCGGAAAACTATAATTAAAAAGATTTTTAAAGTAGACTAATGTAAATAAAATAAGATAATGCGGATACTAAATCAAATTATATAATATACACAGACTGAATAATGTTCTACATATTCTTTTCGATTTCTAGGTTCCTCGCTAACCACGATGAAGAACTATAATTTGCAAATATGAAAAACTAAAATAACTTCATTTACATTCAACTCCCACTCTTCATCTCTTGATTATTATATCCTAGAATAAATTCTCTGAGGTGCACCAACTTATGCACAATAAGCATTATTTGACTGATTGTATTAGTCCTTTCAAAGATGACATTTAAGTCAATGAGAATCATTCAATTAGACTTTAAAGCTGATTTCCATTTGATAAGAATCATGAGTAACACATCAAATATTTTCAAAAACCTTGAGATCAGCTACAATTTTAACTGCATTTTAAATATTTTTATTTAAAAATCACAATTACAAATACCTGAAAAAGATGGTAGCTGGGCAGGTATTGAAACTGATATAATTTGATTGTAGGGTTGTCTCGTAGGTGCAGCAGCCAAATCAAGTCCCTGATGAAAACTTGGTGATTTTGGGATGCCGAGGGTTCCCCCCAACGGCCCCCAACACACCACCATACCACAATATACACTATCAAAATCTAGGGACTAACTATTCAACATCTTAAAAGAGTCAAATAAAATGAAATGAACACTATAATAAGCTCATTTTTTAACATTTAACAAAAAATTTGGGTGTAAGGTTTATATCAATAGAATATCATGATAAATTTTTCCAATTGATTAAAATAATAAATTATAAAAATAAAAAAGTCGTAATTCTTTTTACAGTATTGACGAAATGGTTTCCTAATACTATGATTTCTCATGCAATTGATTAAATTATCATAATATTATGTAATATAAGCTAAAAATATGAATTATAAGTTTTATTCTAAGAGACAGTACAACTGAGGGAAGGTAACAACAGAAGGGCAATGAATGATCGATCGGCGGCGCTCCCTCTTAGTAGTCAAGGCGACCACTACTACCATGCCATATAACTACTACCACTTCAAAATAATAATATAATTATATAATATAAAAAGTAATCATAAAATATATTAGAACTTGAGAAAATATACAGAGAAGAAATTAAAAACCTATTTCAATCTTAAGTTTCTAAATCAATCGTAATATTTTCGTAATACTTGAACAAATAAAAAAGTATTATAAAAAGACGTTTTTCCGTGTTTTAATTATTTTGTTGAGAAAATAATGTAAAAAAACTTTTCAATTAAAACACCACAGTAAATAACATACAGATTAAATTAAAATCCTTAAAACAATCGTTCATAGTTACATAAAAACGCGTTTGAAATTTCAGAAAATAACCGGAAAGAAGCATATTTAGACAAAGTTTCCTTAAATCATTATGACTGATTTAATAAGTCAGTTCCGAGAAAAAGTATTTATAGTATCGCGAACATCCGCTAAGAGACAATTCGCCTCTAGGGAAATCCCGCTAGTCCACACTTGTTAAACAGTTTATGCTCTAGAGGTGGGCATAGTAGTTCTTTTAGGGAATAGTTCCTTTTGAACTAGTTCATTAGAATTAGTTCAATGAACTAGTTCAAATGAACTACTTAGTCATTTTTCAAAGAACTATATAAATACTGAACTAAGAGAGGAATTGAACTATGGAAAAAAAGGAGGGAACTGGGATGTCAAATGAACTAGAATGAACTAAGTGACGACGAACTACCTAGTTCACTTAGTTCATTTAGCTACCTAGTTTCGTTTAGTTCAGTAGTTCCTTAGGTCCGACGGATCCCTGTCCGAGTGGTGGGATAAATGAACTATAGTTCGAACTACCTAGTTCACTTAGTTCATTTAGCTACCTAGTTCGTTTAGTTCAGTAGTTCCTTAGTTCCGACGGATCCCTGTCCGAGTGGTGGGGTAAATGAACTATAGTTCACCAAAACAGAGATCGGTCTTTATAGTTCATTTACATGAACTAGTTCAATGAACTAGTTCGTTCACGAACTACTCATCTCTATTATGCTCCACAAGAGGGATTAAACAAAATACGACTGGGCCTGAATTATTTGTTTACATTTTTCATGTTCAACGGCAAATATGACATTATATTATTATTATTTTTAAAACCTTTTTAAAGGTTCAATTGGTATTGGTTGGTCAAAAACTCGTGGCTAACGCATATATTAATTTTATTTATGGATGCGGTGTGATTAATGTTTCACGCTGTTAAATTTCTCAAATTAAATAAAATGAATAATTTATATGGCACAACGCGATATTCTGATATTAAAAAAAAAAAAAAAAAAAAAAAAAAAAAAAAAAAAAAAAAAAAAAAAAAAAAAAAAAAAAAAAAAAAAAAAAAAAAAAATAGGGAGTGGTGCTGGAATCTATAAGGATGTAGGATAAGCAAGCGATAAACCATGCGCTAACAAATTCCGGGAAGTAAAGAATAACTCTCAATCGTAACAAAGGAATTGAGGTGAAAAATCATACTCCCCTACTAAATGAGCCCCATCTCATTCCTGACCTTATTTACAATAATATATGGCATATATTTAGTTGCAATGCATTTTTCTAATACGTAAATTGTAGCTATAATTAAATTTTCTTCTTTGAAAGGATATCCTTCGCTATTCGAAGTTTCCTTCAACCAAACGGTTCCTCTCTCAGACGGTTTTTCCACTCCTATCAGTCCATCGCTTCTTCTTCCGTTGGTTCCCGGCCAGCCATACTTTCAGCCTTTCTTTTACTATTCTACCAGGGCCTTATATATTATTTTTTACATTGGTACATATGCTGGCACTCCAGAGGACTGAATTTAACATTCTAATAGCTTTCCGTCCGTCGGTTATTCTTTTCTTCACTTCTTCTGTCGCCATCCCACTGCTTTCTTCTATCCCATTGCTTTCGAGAATAGTGCCTAGGTAGCAAAATTGGTTGACCCTAATTAACTTTGTTAAAAATGGGTCACTCACCTCATCGGTTTCAGTTGACATATATTTTTTTATGTCGTAGTAACTCTTTAGGCCCCACCTCTCATATTGTTCGGTTAATTTCCTGAACATATATGTAATATCAAATTCATCTTGTGCAATAATTACCTGGCCATCAGCAAATAGTAGCTGATATAGATGTGCATTTTTCATTGGGAATCCCATTTTGCAGCATCTTTGTGCAACAATTCTCAATACATCTGTCAACATATATCTTAAACAAAGTCGGGGGCATACAACATCCATAAAGAATCCTTTAGTTTCCAAGCTCTCCTGATATCAGTGAGCCAATTTTTACATGGGATTTGTTTTCCCAATAAATTTATTTTATCATTTTCACTAACTTTAATTAAATTTTAAAGATGAATAATAATTATTCTTATTTTTACAATAACTGTTTTAAAATATCTGTTAAAAAGATTTAGATGCTAGATGCTACTATGGAATGTAATACAATCGTTGCCTTAGAAGCGTCACCGAACGCGCAGCGGCTGGAGGTAGAAGGGACCGCGCAGCAGGACCGCTCTCTGAGCAGTAATGACGGGGACGCTCTCGGGTAAAATGACTCCCAAACTAATGTTTTCAACTGTTGATGATGAAAAACTAGAGGAAAGTGTGTCTAAATTTCTTGGTATTTATGATGTAAGTAATAGACTGTACAAGAATCAAGTGAAAGACAATGCATGGAAGAAAATAGCAGAAAGTGTGAAGAAATAAAAAAATCCTTTTTCCTTGATCTCATTCCTTCAAAA
This sequence comes from Euschistus heros, assembly GCA_003667255.2. Classification (NCBI taxonomy): domain Eukaryota; kingdom Metazoa; phylum Arthropoda; class Insecta; order Hemiptera; family Pentatomidae; genus Euschistus; species Euschistus heros. Next base: position 1,508,608 of record RCWM02000103.1, on the reverse strand, counting down.
TTCTTCAAATTACATCAAAATCTATCCAATCATCCTAATCCTTTGGCTCAATCCCTGTCCAGCTTTAACCATTCCTATAACCCTCCCAGAAGATTGAAAAGGCAATGGCCCCGAGACCTTTTGTAATATAATGTTATTTTGAAGTATTGGTACTGACCAGCTTCTCAACTCAAGTCCTGAGCATATGTGGCTATAGCGCTCCCACTCAGCCTCCACTGGATATGACCAGTGATGCAGCTGAGAGAGCAGCGCTGGGATCTTTTCGGGTCTGGCCTTGACTCCCAATAAGTGGGGGAATAGGCTCGAGTCGGGGTTTCCCAGACTGAGTGTGTCTGTATTGTAAATATAGTATGTATGTATTATAGTATGTACATTACAGTATTCTGCTAACGAACTCCTATTCGCCGCAAAATTGAATTTTCACAAAGAAAATAAACGTGATATAGAAACAGTTTTAGATAAGTTACTACAACATCCGGATGAAGCAAATAGAGTCAAAGATGCTTGTTTTAACCATCACAATGCTAGTTCTACCATCAAAGAAATCTCTTCAGAAGAAGCCCATTCAATTAATACATCTATAGATATATCAAAATTAAAATACTTGTTTTTAACAGACATGACTAAGATAAATGGCGGCAACATTTTTCCCTCCTACCACAAATCTAAGACTGCGAAATCAAAATACTATCCTGAGAAAGCATGCATATATGTAAATGAAACAGAAGCCAAAATAACACTTCAATCACTAATGGATTTAACGCTGTCTCGAATATTTTTAATACCTACTCTCAAAAATGAATTGTCACTTAATAGGCAGCTGGTGTTAGTGTCAAAATGGTGATGTGATGGTTCTTCTGGGCAGAGTATATATCGTCAGTCTTAGAGTGGAGATAATCAGTGGGGTGATGACTCTTCAATTTTTTTGACAACTGCCGTTCCAATTAAGTTACGTTAAGTACGATTTAGCGACCTCCGAAGTTATATGGCAGAATGAAAAAAACCTCTTCAACGTTTTTCTGTAGGCTACGTAGGTTTGAATTTTGCAAAGAAACTCCTGCAATAATTAAAATCGAAGTTAAAAGGGCAAAATGAAATTACATCGCTGGATCCGAACGTACTTGATTCGACGCAACCTGGACTTCAAAAGATGGTCAGCTTCAACAAATGTATATAAATTGCTTCAGTCTGAGAGGAAAAAGGTAATTCAAGAAAAATTTCGCTCTATGTTAGGTCTGCATGTTGGCCAGGTGCAGGGACATTTAACGACGGAAATACTGCAAGAAAGTTTTTTCAGGACCCGAAACTGACATCTAAAATAACTGGCATCGACGAAGATATAGTTCGAACATTTGGAGTTATTGTGCAAACTATTGCCTCACGGAAAAGTATAGGTGTTAAAAAATTTTAGAAGTTTGCGACAGAAACAGAAACGGTTTGTAAACAAATAAGGCTGGTATAATATGCCAGTAACTGTGCATAAGATACTTATGCACGGAAAAGATATAATTGAAAAAGACATATTGCCCATTGGACTATTGTCTGAAGAGCCCAAGAGGCCAGAAACAAAGATTTCAGAAATTTTAGGGAAAAAAAACAAGCAGGGCAAATACTAATGAAGTTATTTTATATAATTATTTAATTACTTCAGATCCATTCCATAATTTAATGAAACCTCAATAAAAAAACACAGTAAAGTCTGGCCAGAGACGGAAAGCAGTGAGCAGCTCTGTTATTTATCTTCGATTAAGCACTTATCTTTCGTTAATTTTCTCAGTTTTTTTTTTTTTTTTTTTTTTTTTGTTCGTTTCCGTTTTAATTTATTTAAACAGTATAATCAGTTCAGTGAAAGCTTCATTGATAACTTTAAATCAATTGTCAAACATTTTAAGGTCGCGCAGCTTATCAGAAGTGTAATCCTTTAGGGCATTAACTCCTGCTTACTACCTACGTAGGTAAATAAACATTTCCTACCGTCATTCACGAGTAATTTAACAGTGCCCATGGTTCATGGTTCAGTGCCCAAAATGTAATCAAAATATTTCTAGAGATGATAAGAATAATATTTCATGTCATAAATGTAAAATATTATTTACCGCCCGGTGTTCCGACCTTCAGGAGAAGGAATTGAAGGCAATAAAGAAAGCTAACAAACCATGGATATGTCACAACTGTGATATATCCAAAAAGAACAGCCAAAGCCATGAAAAATCTCCTGAGCCATCGGGAACTGAAATTCTCGCGGCTGTTAACCGACTAGAGCCGAAGTAGACCAGATGGAGGTAAGATTAAACAAAGCAGAACAGGGTCTATTAAATAGATCATTGGAAATTCGCGGCATCCCTGTACGCCCGGGGGAGACCCCCGCAGCCCTGGTGACATTTGTAGGTGCCGGTCTCGGCGTTAAGCTCAGTGTCGAAGACTTTGACCAGGTAGAACGCCGAAGGGCCAGAAAAGATGACCCGCGACCTCCGCCCGTGATAGCGCGCTTCGTTCGGCAATCTATGAGGGACGAATTAGTACAAAAGAGAAAAGTCAAGAGGGACTTCTCTACGCGCGATATAGGCAGGCAGGAGAATGACTCCCACCGGATATATCTTGGCGAGGAGATGACCCCGTCCAACAGGCATCTGTTGGCTCGCCGGTCAGAAGAGATCTGCCGGCAAACTGAAGTACGTGTGGTTCGCGGGAGGAAGAGTTCGCTGCCGGAAGGATGATGGCCAGCCCGTGATCTACATAGACCAGCCTCTGGACCTGGATGTTTTCGGCTGACCTCTCGGTACTCATCATCTGCCCGTGCCTCCACAGTCTTTTTTGCTTTTTGTCATTGAATTCAAAGTGTTTTTTGTTTCTATTAGTTTCTTTTATGTCATGTCCCATTTCGAAGAAAGCGGTGTTTTTTTGCCCAGCGGTATAACTATTCTATAATTTTCAATTGTTTAATGTTTATTATTCTTATTTGTTTACTTTCATTTATCACTCATTTACATATCTATAATTTCCTAATTTTCTATTATAATTATTCATCTGCTAATTACCACTTATATTTTAATTTTATATTATATGCATTTAGGTATTTATATATCTTTTCTACATTATCATATTTAGTTAACCTCCTATTATTAATATACTATTCTTTCTCACGGCATCTACAACTTAATCTCATTTTTAGCGTCATCCTTTTATTTGCTGTCCTATATTTCCCTAACTCCTTCTAATATGACTAATATCCTAACTGCCTGTCACATAAACTCTCAATCCCTCCCAGCCCACTATTATGAATTCCTAGAGTTCTTCACCCAAAATTTTTACCACATCATTGCAGTTTCTGAAACCTGGCTTAAACCTTATATTCCTTCTTCCTTAATTTCCCTCCCTAACTACTCCATCATCCGTCACGACCGGGTCAACCGGACCAGAGGCGAAGTAGCACTATATGTTCATGATAGTCTGAAGTCCCGTGTCCTGCATCCTCCCTCAAATCTCCCAAACATTGAGTATCTCTTTGTTGAAATATCCTTTAATTTCCATTCTCTCCTGTATGTAGTGGCCTATCGTCCCCCTCATGTTCCTTTTGACCAATCCTTTGAATCAAACCTCTACAATTATGTTCCTCTCTATTTCAATATAATCATTTCTGGTAACCTAAATACCAATCTCCATTCTGACTCTTATGACAAAACTTATCAAGAAAACCTCTTTTTTTCCCTTCACCTCTTCATTGTTCCATTTAACCCCACCCATCACTCCCGAAGGTCCAACACCTGGTTTAACTTGCATGTCATAGACTCCCCAAAAAAACTCCTTTCCTCATGTCAGTAGCCTGTTACGTTTCTGTCCTCTCACGACCAAATACAAATTTCTTACGATATCCCAAACCCATCTTTCCTCCCTAAAACAATTACTTTCCACAACATAGAATTCCTCACGCGAGACAAGATTTTACCTGACCTCGAAATCCTAGATTGGAATCCTATCTACTCCTGTTCCTCTATTGACACTATGGTTGAATTACTAACTGCCAATCTCCTTTCCATCCTTGATATCCATGCTCCTCTCAAAACCTGTACCTTTCATCGCCGCCGGCCTGCTCCGTGGATGAACCTAGAAATAAAAGACCTGCACAGAAGACGTTAGGCTGCCCGAAGACGTTTTAGACGCACTAGACTTGATGATGATAACCAGGCTTTTAAAGTTCTCCAAAATTTAACCTAAGCTACCATCCGGTGAACGCATCCGCCCCCGATCCCAAATCCAAATGGCAGCTCCTCCGTAAACTTTCTCTTATTCAAAATACACCTAGTTCCTCTCCCTCGGGAGTCTTTCCCGTCACACCTAACGAGTTAAATTCCTATTTCGTCTCTACCTCTACATCTACACCATCTCCATCCTCTCAGTTGCCTCTTTTACATCCTGCATTCAATGATAATTATTTTTATTTTCCTTACATCTCTCCCACAGACCTCATTTCCTCCATAATGAAATCCCACACCAATTCAACTGGACTAGATAGTATTCCTGTCAAATTGATAAAACTATGCCTTCCTGAAATCCTACCGGTTCTCCTCTTCATATATAATTTTTCCCTCCAGAATTCTGTATTTCCCACCTCTTGGAAAAAGGCCCTAATTCACCCTATAGTCAAGAATCCAAATCCTACAACCTCAAAAGATTACCGACCGATCACCATACTTTCTAACCTCTCTAAGCCCCTAGAAAGATTAGTACAATCCCAAATCTCCAATTACCTCGAAGATTCCAATTTACTTGACCCGTACCAATCCGGTTTCCGCCCCGGCTACTCTACTCAATCCGCTCTCACCAAAATCATCAGTGACATTCAGGCTGCAATGGATAAAAAAGAATTAACCATCCTAATACACCTAAACTTTTCCAAAGCCTTCAACTCCTTAGACCATACTATCCTCTTTTCCAAACTGAAATCCCTAACCTACTCCAATAGTGCTCTCCTCTGGTTTCATTCATTCCTTTCCCACCGTTCTCAATCAGTCACCATTCCCAACCAGGGCTCATGCTCTTTCGTTACTTTGCGAGCAGGGATCGAGTATTTCCCCTCTCTTTTTTAATTCATATATTAATGATCTCTCAAACTCCATTCACTATTGTTCCTACCACCTCTACGCCGATGATTCCCAAATTTACTTTTCCTTTCCTCCATCCGAGTTACCTACTGCATTTTCCAAAATTCAGGAAGACCTAGATGAAATCTGTGCCTGGGCAAGCCTGAATAAATTAACGTTAAACGCAGCTAAAACTCAAGCTATTGCAATAGGATCCCGTTCCCTCCTTCAATTGAACAGCAACTTTCCTACTTTATACCTAAATGGTCACCCTATATCTTTCCACTCCTCTATTAAAAACTCCTCTGTTTAACCATCAATCAAACCCTCTCCTTGAAATCCCATGTTGCCCAAATTTCTCAACAATCAATTGGCATCCTAAAATTACTTCACCTTTCCCGGCATTTACTTCCTCTTTCCACTCGTAAACTTCCCCCACTTTGACTATGGATGTGTGATTTATGGTGGGCTCTCGACGACTCTTGAGAAAAGATTAAAGCATATCATGAATTGTCTTCATAAGGTTTGTCCTTGGATCCTCAAGACACTCTCATGTGTCCCACCTCTACACCGAGTTAAATTGGCTTTCCCCTTCCTTCCGCAGTGATTATTTCCTTGGTATATTCTTCTTCCAAGCTATTAACACACATCGCCCTCCTTTTATCCATAACATCCTACAATTCAAGTCCTCAATTTAATCACTACATACAAGATCCCGTCTCTCCGATCTCTACACCCCGTCCCATAGAACGACTGCATACCAACGTTCCTTTCTTGCCCGTTCCGCTATTTTTTGGAATTCCCTTCCTCCCTCCATTTGCAACGCATCTTCCCTTGGAATTTTCAAAACACACCTCTTCCACCACCTCATCTCCCTCCAGACGGATGCTATTTAATCATATGGATGCTTTAAAACGAATGTCATACCAGTATATTAAATAAAAACTTTTCCAATTCTTGATATGATAATGTTTTCACTGTTACTCAAATATTTTTTTCATTTTTCTTTTTTCTTTATCATTTTTGTCTGTCCCTCTCAACAAATGTTATTTTTCTCCATACTTCACTAGGAGTAAATCCAGAAATTTTATGTTCAAATCAACTTTGTATATAATTTTTTTTTTTTTTCCTTTACCGAATGTACATATGGTTTTGTGTTTATATTATACGGTCAGTGTTGTTTGTTTATAAATTTTTTATAGATTTTCTTTCTTTAAATTATCTTATTATTAACTTGTATTTACTTTATATTAAATTATTTCATTATTTTATTTAAAATATCTTGGCCAGATATGATGTACTTTCTATAATTCATTGTTGTTATTCTTAAAGGACTTTGTCCCAGAATAAAGTTTATTTTCTATCTATCTATCTATCTAAAGAAGATATTTTTCCCGAAACTGTGGAGTTGCTAGAAACGGAAGACACTGTTGAGATGGACTCTAGTGATGAGACAGATGAAAATTATTCCACATCAATGGACACTTAAAAAATTAAAATGTATAAGATATCATCAATGTAAATATAGATAAAGATATATTAATGTAAATATAAATATAGTTGTTTATTTCCTGTAAAGATGTAGAAATTTTTCCTGAGGTACAAAACTAACTCATGAACTCTGCTGCGTTCTGACCACTTTGCTAAGACATAGATATAACCCATCTTTATTAATTTTCCCTAATCCAACGTTTTGGATGTTTGTAAATTATTTATAAATGATTTTCTTGGATAATTTTTTTATTTTTTGGTTTAATGGCATTGGAAATCATTCATACAGCCAGTGAAATGATGTTATGTATTTAGCTCTTCTTTACCATTTTTATGTTAAATATATTTATTTATTGAATATAAATATTGTGTGATAGTGGTGATTTCCTCTGCATTGTTAGTTGCTAACAACTTTTTATACTGGATAACAACAAGTTTAATTTTTTCTTTATTATATCAAATTTTTAAAATAGCATACCGTATTCAAGTGAATATATTGGTAGTTTATAACTGATAAATAAATTAATGGCTAAATGTTGGTATTTTATAAAACTATAGTAAATCATAGGGACATATTTTTTCTTTTTCCAATATGTCGAGGTTAGAACGAGGATACTATTTTATTATAACATTTTTCATTACTAGCTTTAATCTTGAAAACCTTCTGTTTGCTAATAGTTGTCTTCTAAACTTTAAATATGTTTCACCAGCCTCGTTATATAACACGTCCATCGGAGTTGAATTAATAAGTCCTAAGCACATTCTTAAACACCTATTATAAATCGTGTCTAATTTCTTTAAGGTACTACCAGGTGCTTCACCGTAAATTGTAGCCCCGTAATCAAATATTGCCCTGGATAGTGCTTCTATAAAATAATAAGGATATATTAGGGTCTGCTCCCCACTAATTATTAGTACAGATCAGTTTTAATGTTCCCATTAGTTTTTCAGATCTTTTATGAATTTCTACTATGTGTTTGTTCCAATTTAATTTTCTATCAAAACGGAGCCCTATAAATGGAACTGAGGTCACACATAGAAAGTTAATCCCGTTTAGTACAACCTGATCTCTTTGGGGAAAAGCATGTTCTCTACTGAAGGGACAAATTACAGACTGAGATATTCAAACCCGCATCAAGCTGCTATCTTTTAAGACCTCTCACTACCTCTACGAGGCTTCGGTTAATGTTTTTATGCGTTACGTATAAACATGTATTATCCGCGAATAGTAATATTGCTATTTCTTCGGGAATGTATTTTCTTAAGTCTGCAGAGATTATAGCAAAAAGTAGACCGCTAAGGATACCTCCCTGTGGTAACCCAATCTGAGCTTTTATTGTCCCAACTATGCAATTGTTAACCCTTAAAAACAATTTTATATTACTGGTCAAGCTTACAATGAATTTGATAATTTTTCTAGTGACTTTAACGGCTTCCATTTTATGTGAAAGTATATGTATTGGAATTGAGTCGTATGTATTCTCTATGTCCAAAAATAATCCTATCGGTTTTTTACCTTCACTAAATCCTATATTTATGTCAAAATGCAGGACTAACAAACTATCCATAATCCACTTCCCTTTCCTAAAACCGTATTGCAAATCAGGTACATTATTCTGGGATTCTAACCACCATTTAATCATTCTTTTGAAAGTTTTAAGTACACAGGAACTTAATGAAATGGGTCTAAAGGATGTAGCCAATTTTGGATCTTTACCTGGTTTTAAAATATATATCACACAATATTCTCGCTATGACTCTGGTATTAAATTGGTTTGCCATATATTATTGAATATATTTTTAATTGATTAGGTAGTTTATTTGACATTATAATGTATAATGGATAGACTCAGCTATCCGGAAGGCGAAAGAGAAAATGAGGAAGTTCCACCTTGGGTATGCTAACCTTAGACCAGTGAGCCTTTCAATACTTGCATTTGCTGATGACATTGTTATTTTTTTAGACAATGACAGGAATCTGCAATACAATGTAAACAGATTGAAAGATGAACTCCTCAAGATCAATATGGTTATAAACCCCACGAAAACAAAGGTAATAAGGGTTGGGAAGAAACCAAGGTGGATAATGAGTGCAATCAGTGCTGAAGATAAAGTCCTGGAACAGGTGAAAAACTTCAAATACCTGGGTGCACACCTCAATGAAAACGGTTACATTAACTCTGAGGTTAATGAAAGAATCTCAGCAGCGAGCAGGATGTTTGAAGTGGTTGAGAGAGGCTTCCTTAATAGGCGAGAGGTGGAAAGGAAAACAAAAGTGGCTGTATTCAGTTCTGCATTTCTCCCCATTCTAACGTACTCTTTGGAATCATGGACGCTAACAAAAAAGCATCAATCCAGAATTCAAGCAACTGAAATGAGATTTCTCCGAAAGATAGAGAGGAAAACCAGAAGAGATCGTTAAACGTTAACGTTAAACCTGCCACCAAATTAGTAGAGGAAAACCGGTTGAGATGGCTTGGACACCTACGAATGGATCAGAACAGAGTTGCCAATGAAGTCTATAGGGCAAAAGTAGAAGAAAAGCAAGGAAGAGGCCGTCCTAGAACTAAATGGGAGGACGAAGTAAAAAAGGACTACTAGAAAACAGCTAGTAAACGACCGACTGGGCTGGAAAAGGCTCTATAGACTTCCTCCTCACACTGCTTAAGCGGTTCAATGAGGAATGACTATGATGATTATGATGATGTATAATGGATATTGTCTTTAACAGGGGAACATTATTTAGCATTATATTTTATTGATTGTAAAAGCTCTGGCAAAATAAAATTTTGTGGCAATCGGTCGTGAATTTCATCATTATCTCTATCGTTATCTAACGCTTGTGTAATTTGGGGTACTACTAAAGGGGGGACTAAAGGTGGTGTTCCGCATGGAGCAGTCAGCCGCTGCTGCTGAGTTCAGAAGCGGGAGAGGGTGTTTCCACATGTAGCTTCCAAACGCTGCGGCTGGAAGTTTATCAGTTCGTTTTCTGGCTTCAGCGGAGTATATTGAGAAGAAAACTGGTGTTGTGATTGCTGATGGAGGAAAAGGAGTTCCTTGTTATGAACAGATCAATTGATCCTATGTTTTCCCGAAGAAGAGAAGAATGTTTTCTCTCTTCGTTCATTGAGCTGCACCTCCAGAACAACGAGGAGAAATTCAGGAAGTTTTTCCGGCTGAACTTCATTCAATTCGACTTTATAATTTCTCTATATTTCTATTTCTCTAATGTACTAGAACGAGCCATTTTTAATAACACTTTTTAATAAACTGGAGCTCAACGAGGCATATCATGAAAACTAACAAACTGTGGGCAGACCTGAAATCTAGCAAATTGTAGGAAGACTTTAAAACAAACCAATACTTGGAAGTCTCCATTGCTGTGAATCCCACGTTTTCCCTTTGGTGATTTCACAATATACAGGGTGAGTATCTCTTAGTGTAAAAAACTAAAATAGGGTGAAACTAGATCAAAAATATAGCAAAATGGTGCAGATCTCACCTTTTTATTCCAATCCGTTGCAGATATACGATAAATCAAAGTCTTTTTTGAGGAAACCACGTTTTTTTCATAAAAGCTGCAATATCTCCATTTTGTTTAAATATTTTTCAAATTTTGACATATTTGGATTTAGCATTAACTTTTCTATAATAGCTGAGTACCTGTAACGTTGAATTTTACAAACTTGGTATCTAAAGAACAGCTTGATCTTCACCTTATTTGGGGAAATCACAATGTCTTATATTACTTCAACGCTCACCGTTTTTCGAAAAAACTATCAACAAAACATCAAATCTCACAAAAACTTGCAAATTTAATCAGCTTTCAAATGATATGTTAAACGTAATGATTTTGTTTCAATTTCATGGAGAAATTCACTTTTGAAACTGAAAAAACATAGTGTTCTCATTTGGCATACAAATCAGTTACTTGAGTAAGTAAAACATTATGACAATCCCTTAATGAAAATGTGCATTTTAAACATATAAACTTTTCATTCTAATAAAAAGCAAAGAAAAAAATTATTGTTAAATAGAAAATAAAGGAAAACTGTCAATAAAGCGACACCAGATCAGAGGATCGTATCTTATTACATTTATCTATTTATTATTATTATTTAGGATTTATTTTAAGGAAAGGAATGACCATTAATGTCAAGAAAAGTAAAATAATGCAAATTGGTCGGGAACAGGAATACGTTGAGGTATTTTGCAAGGGTGAAGCATTGGAAATGGTGGATGACTACACTTACCTAGGAACAGTGATAAGCAGGAATGGAAGTAATATAAGACATTGTGATTTCCCCAAATAAGGTGACGATCAAGCTGTTCTTTAGATACCAAGTTTGTAAAATTCAAGGTTATAGGTATTCAGCTATTATAGAAAATTTAATGCTGAATCCGAAAATGTGGTCAAAATTTGAAAAATATTTAAACACAATGGAGATATTACAGCTTTTATGGAAAAAGCTTTGATTTATCGTATATCTGCAACAGATTGGAATAGAAAGGTGTGGTCTGCGGCATTTTGCTACATTTTTGATCTAGTTTCACCCAATTTTTTTTTTTACACTAAGAGATACTCACCCTGTATAGAAAGACAATTTAGAAAATTCGCTGGAACCACAATTTTAGTGTTTTTTCAGATGATGTATAAAGTTCCAGTTTTTTTTATTACTGTTTTGTCCAATAAATATTTAATTGACAACCCTGTTTTCATTTAGTAATTTTTATCATGTAAGATATAGTATAATTGGGTAAGAGATATTTATATATAAATAAATTGTGGTATTTCAACCTTAGGTTATATCAAATTATTTATAAATGTATATTAAATATACCAAACCTGAAAAATATGTTCTGTAATGTATTTTTAAGAATTGTTTTTCAAAAAGTACCATATACACAAAAACATTTACAGTTTGAAATGGTACAAGAAACTTTCGTGATGTGGGTTTGCCTTCGCGTCTGTGGTATGCAAACCCACATCACCAAAGTCTAGATGATGTGGGTTTGATAATAGACTATCATATTTTTGTTTAATCAGAACATCTGTTTAAAACAAAAAGATTAGTAACAGTGAACTTAAGAGGAAGCAGGAAATTAGAACAATGTGCTTTTTAAATAAAAATTTATGTTTGTTTGATGGTAAAAAATCCTTATAGAATAGAAAGAAAATAATAAATGATTCATTATCTACTATTCTACCATCTGACAACTACAATTAATAGTTATAGGTTAATGTATAACAACTATTAGCACAGCTCCATAAAAAAAAATTAATAAAAATAAAATAAAATAAAGAAATAAAATTACAAAAACAATTAGTAATAATGTTGGGATTGCAAAATTGAATCTATTAAAAAATATTAATTCATAAAACACACAACATATTTACACCATTAGCACTGTACAAAAAAATAAATTTTAATTTTTTAATTATGAAATAAATAAAAAAGAAATGGAAAAAAAACCCTACAAAATACTTCTGTTAGACCTTAGTATAATATTACCTTTTAAAAGAGGAAGTTTTTTCAGCTCTCTGTTACTGGATATATTAAATCTTGATGAATGCTGACGTTTCTCTTTTTTTATATGAGTGCTATTATTAATTTTCCTCTTATTGATGGGTGGGGGGAGACTAGTTGAGGACACCCTATCAATGTCTGCTTTATCATTATTCATGGCAGAACGCACAACCTGTGTTACAACATATTAAATTGTATTATCTATAGATAAATAATTACTCTAATTAAAAATTAGCAGGAATGCATGCATGCACACACACAAACACTCACATTGTGAAGATTCATTAAATTAAGGTCAAAATAGGGTTTACAATAAAAAAAAATAAATAAATTAAGTGGATACAAATTAAATCAAAATGACAGCAATTTAAACCAAACAACAGGATAAACCATTGATATTAACACCACTTACAACAAACAACCTGTTGAAACATACAAAACATATGACCTCAAGAAATGACATAGGTAAAATGTACAGGTTTTCTAAGGAGAACTAAGTTATAATGCACTAATACAAAGGATGTATTCCATAATCCTTAAAGTTGTATGCCAAAGATTATACAGAACAGGAAGAGTGTATAAACACAACTGTCAAATTAAACCTAGAAATGATTTTTCCATTTAAAAATCCACAGACTTGGTAAATTATGATTTTGATAAATAGAAGCAGTCATTTTTGGTTAAGGGAAAGTTCAGAATAATTTCTCGTGAGTGAGCGGGTAAGTGAAATTTGGGTATCTCATTTCACTTCTATAAAGAATATTAGCAAAAAATAAAGTAGTAATCGAACAACTGACCAAGTGCCAAAACAATAGTTGAAGAATAAACCTCTCAACATGATTTGTAGAGTATTTTCAAGTTTGTTGCAACAACAAAGAATAAATAACACACCTAATAATGATTCTACTCTTATAGTTAAAGGCCAAAGAACAAGCTCCCTCTTTAAAAAAACAAAATATTACTTTTAGAACATCATGGATACAAAGATTTAACATGCCTTGACATAATTCCTTTACAAATATTCATGGGTTAAAAAATTATCAGAAAACGATGACTTTTATACCTATTATGCTATTTTGATTTCTCTATATGTTTATTTAATATTTTTTTATTTATTTTTGTGCTTCAAGTCCATCACTCATTTCCAACTATTTACTAATAATATTCTTTCTATTCCTTTCTTTGCTCTTCTATTACTGGCACTATATTTCACCATTTCCCTTCTTATTAATTCAATTTTCAAAGCATTATGTTTTAGCTTTCACTCCTTTTCATTACTATTGTATTATTTTTTCATAAATCAACTAGTTTAATACAGTTTAATTTAACTTTGGTTTTCTCATTATTTCATGTTATTCTTGGTATTTAGATAATTTCATTTTACTGTTTCATAATTTCTTCAGAATCGTAACTGTGACATACTCTGTCTTTTGAAACTACGTCTTCACTGTTTTGATAAAATACCTCATTTATTTGTTTTAAACTGATTTTTAATTATTAGTTACATCAATTCATTTTTTGCTGTAATCCACATTTCAGTTTCTATCCTCAAAAGTATTTTACACTACCATAACTACAATTTGAATTAAAAAAATATATATATATACCCTGTCAATAACGAGTTCTTCAACAATGCCTTTTCCTCTATCACTGATTTGATTCCAAAAAATATTGTGACAATTTTTCTAACCAACCATTTGACACTTTAAATTTAGCTTAATTTAACTTTTCAGCTAACTTAAAGGCTTCAGTTTGCAAAATTGGACCTGAAATGAGTATGATTTTTGATCGCACACACACGAACCATTCATATAGTAAATTGTCTATTTTCTCAAAATCAGGGGCCTTGTGTCATTTACTAAAGAATATTTTGCACTCACCCGTTCATCCATTATTTTTCATTTATTCTTTAGCATATCATAAATTTGAGTTTTGCCACATTTAAATTTTGATACAATATCCTTTGTAAGCAGTTTGTCCTCCCTCAATACTATCACTTTCACCATATCTGGCAGGCATTGGCACTCTTCGGGACATTTTAACTGACGATGTTTTAATACACATATACCACGAGGTTTCCAAAGAGCTACTGATTTGGTAAAAGATAAAAACGAAAATACCAATGGAAGGGGAAAGAATACAATGCCTATTGAAAGAACAAAACTTTCCATTTCCATTGATTAGAGTTACCGGATATGGGAGGTGATTTTATTCACTGAGAAATCCAGGACTTAAATTTTCCATTTAATTGAGATTTCTGTAATGAAATCGTTCCGCAGTTGCACGTGTGTTTTCAAGATTGTGAGATCAACAGTTTGGTAGAAATTATTATTTTTAAGTTTTTTTCTTCCAAATCCTGACCAATCCAATCAGTGATTTTAAATTTTTTTAAAGACCTACACTTAGAAATTTTCTAGGCAGTAATATTTCATTGGGTTGTCCGATAAATATATCATAATTTCATATGTTTTTCATATCAGTTATCACTTACGGGTTTTGTGAAACAGAGATTTCCGCAGAACATAGCGTTCAGTTATACCTGTGGACACCATTGCCAGCTGAACCCTGTGGACAGATAGTTAAAGTGTCCACAGGTACAACGGTTTTTCTTTTTGTTTATTAATTCATTATTTCAATAGTAAATATTGCGGAAAACTTTGTAAGCATTCCGTGTGATATAAAATGCCTAAATTTGGATACCTACTAACCTTTTTTTTAAGAGGAGAAAACTCGCCACTCACTATTTATAACAAACTATTCAACTAGTGAAGATAGTGATCTCACAAATTTTATCTTGGCTGATCCATCAAGTGAAGATTGTAATTTTTTGGATGAATTGAAGAATGATTATGAACAAGGTAAAGAAACTGAAGATGAAGAAATATATATCGGTAGCTATGTTTTGTGTTGTAAAGCATTTTATAGCTTTGATCTAAGAAAAAGTAGTTTATCTAATAAGAACAGTCGAGAAAATATATCCTTTTTTATTTATTTTTATATATATATATATATATATATAAGGATATATTTTCTTTGACTGTTATTATTAGATGTTGACAAAGGTTTTTGAGATTCGGTTAATAAAATAATCCCATATGGCAGTTAGCTATGACAGAACAAAAAAGATCAGATAGAGGACAAGAAAATATTACGATGGTCACATTGAATCACAGATCATGCCACAAAGGTAGAGGAGAATAATTATATAGTGATAGCTTAAGAAAAAATGCTTGGCAATTTCACAGGAGGGAGAATGAAACATAGAACAGATATTAAATTTTTTTTTTTTTTTTGGATTCATATTATATAAAGCTAATAGAAGAAAATGGATGTTGTACCAAATCTATTGAGAACTCAGGCATCTGGAACAACTCAATTTGATACTGACATGTGCTGTCATGCAGTCCTCCACAGATAGCTTAGACATGTGTACAGCTTAGTCCAACAGGAATGACCCTGGTGGAATGAAAAACTTAGCAGACTTAGCTTAGTTCACTTGAAAACTGTTTAATATTGAAAAAAAATATATATTAAGAGAGTAGAAGAAAAAAACAGATAGACAAAGAAAATGAACAGACTTTAAACCTAGGGTTGGGAGATGTCAGATGGATGGCATAGCAATTATATTAATAGTAATTTAATAATGCATACATATTATAATAGGTAACTTTTGCAATAAGTTAAAAGCAAATAAAATATAGTTTGAAGACTAATGAATATGAATTCTATGAACCAAGTTAACAAACTGTGAATAGGCCATAAAAAAATATGTTTTCCACTAACTGTGAGAATAGGCGTGATGAAGTAATAGGTTTAGAATAGATTAAGACAGATTGTAAGTTAAGAGAATGAACTAGTTAAAAGTTGAAACTCTTTATAGAGGTAAATATTTTAAGCCTTATCACATCTAACAACATTTGGCCTTTATTATTTACATTATTGAATATTTTTTTATTAATATTTTCCTTTCTTTTCTTTGTATCTATAATGAAAATAAAAAACAAACAA